>BLAZ01001429.1:112463-117463 GCA_014633955.1 Acropora tenuis
CTCTAAATATATTTTTCTATATATATATATATATATATATATATATATATATAAATAAATATATATATATATATATATATATATATATATATATATATATAAGATACATGTATACAACCCTTAAAACACAGTCAACAGTATAAATTAAAAACACAATGGGTTTATTAAGATCTGTCATCACAAAGTCTATTCACAACAACCTGTACCTACGTTTACAAAGAGAAAATTCAAAATGCATAGTTGCATTCGGCGTGTGTTTAAACCTGATAAACTGTCAATGAAAACGCGGTCCCCTTAACTAAAACAAGAGGATGACGAGGTAACAGAAAATATAAACTTGTCAGCATTTCGTTGGGCATTACAATGCTGCCTTAGTACAGATTGTGATTAATAGGTACAGATTGTGAAGGGAAGCAAAATTTTAGAAATGTATACACACACGGTAAGCACAAGAAATGAAATAGAATATTAAAAGTAAAATTTCAGTTATTATAAATCTGTTAAGATGTAGTTATTCAAAAATGAAATCTTAACTTCAAAGCTAGGGTATTACACATAAGCTTAAGCATAACTTACGCTCGCCAAATTCAGCACATTTTGGGCTCAATCTTCATTTACATGGTGGTGCATTGATCTTGCCACTTTCGACCAGAAAATGGTTGCTGGGATGCTTACTGATGATTACGAGTATTAAACATGAAGAATGTGGAACCTTTCCAAAAGTGGTAAATAATTCGCGAGGTGGATATTCTCACGGAACGTAATAAAAAACAGACAAATCGTATGAAGCGAAAGTTACTTACATGGGTCAGGTTAATTTTGACAGAGTTAATTGAAGACGAAACTTGTTCCGGTAAGAGTTCCTGGGCTAAAAAGATTACAAACCGGACCATCAAGTTTTTAAAGTTCTCAATTTGCTTTCTTCGACAGGACGTCAAGGAATCTCTCCATTATGCCCGTTTTTTCATTATGCATTTTCTGTGCAAGAACAATTTTTACTTCTTCTTTTTTCCGCTTTTCTTCCTTGTACTCGGTCAGAAATTCAATCATTTCACTGGCGGACGACTTCTAGCGTTGTTTGAAGTATTGTCTGTGGCCGGATTTGTTGTCAGAGAAGAAACGCTCGCCGTGGGAATTATCTTCGGATCAATTTCGAAAAACTCTTCCAGCTCTTGTTGGAAGTTGCACTCTTTCCGGTCGTTACCCGTTTTGACGTTGTGCTCCTTGACTTTTTTATACTTGTCCTCTAGTTTCTTTCATTTGTTGGAGCATTGTTCTCCCGCAACCTTAACTGATGAAGTTAAATTAAACTTTTCGGCAGTTCTTTGCCAAGCCACGTTTTTGCGGATTTTGCCTTTTGCGAAGAGATCTTCATTTTCACGTCGTCATGAAATTAATAATTTCGTACTTTTTGTCGACCAGGTGAGTAATTTCGTTTCTTCACCGTAGAGTTCTGCGATAAAAAAAAAAAATATATATATATATGTAAGCTTAATGGTTTACGCACCACCAGTATGGCGAAAGAAAGAAATAATAATATCCTCATCAATCAAGACAAGATGAAAAATTAAAATAATCTGGTTCCGTATACTTACCACACGTTCGTGAAGTAGCCTCTGCCATTTTCTGAAAAATTTCACGTTCTTTGGCTATAAATTATTATAAAAACAAACACTCAAAATTTCCGTGCATTTCAGGCGTGTAGCCGTGCAGGAGCGAGAGAACTGGCTGGCCCTACTCGAACAGCAGGGCCAGCGGGGCCAGAACCAGTTTCCTCAGTTCTCAGAACTGACGCATTCCATTTACGCACGGTCCGAACCGACCGGTCAGTTCTGACAAATGGTAAGCGCCCTTAGACGCGCAGTGGAAGATTGCAGTTACGGAGAAGACACAGACAACAAAAGTTGGTCAAAAGTTGTTAGGAAAGTTGCGTCCATCACTTCACTTCGCACCTAATTCCATTGTTCGAGCTATTTGCTGTACCGTTTGGGACATGACATGCTCTTGTGCCTCCCCCCAAGTCATCTTCCTCTGTTGGCCTGGCCCTTAATAATTCCAAATGTGAAGTGCAAGGGATAACTAAAAAGCTCAGTCTTATAATTGCCAGCTATGAATTGAGAAATCATGCTCTTGAAATCTCCTTTGCATTAAAAAGTCCTAGCCTGTGTAATCATTTCTGACAACCTTACATGGAACAAACAGGCTTGCTTGGCCTGTTCAAAGTTCAGTCTCGTCCGGCGTAATAACAGATGTATTAAGAACGTGTCTGTAAGACGATTAATCTATTTAAGACTAGTGAGGTCCCACCTTTGGTGCGTTGCACAATTGTGGGCCCCTCAATCGATCCAACTGGTTTAAAGGCAGAGCGGATGCAGTGACGAGCTTCAAAATACATCCTCAATCTTCCATTTCATTGCCAACCATTGGTCAAGGACAGGCTCATTCAATTGAACTTGCTCCCGCTGACATACTGGCACGAATATCGTGACATGGAATTGCTTTTTAGGGTCGTAACTGGGCGTATTTATTAACCCTCGGATACGAGCTCTACTTTGACCTACTAGATATACAAGCAATCCGAATATTACTTTATTTTTATTAGGGCTTGTAGCTTAACAACTTTTCAAATATCGTTTTTAACAGAATCTGTGCGATATGGAATGCTCTTGCTGCAGATATTGGTCTGTCTAGTGCTTGTTATTTTACAACTTTTAAAGCTGCCCTTTATGGTTGCTACAAATGTTTATCGCTATGAAATGCGTTAAGAACCGAGCAACAAAAGCAACATTCAACGAAGTCTGCTTTTAATTCTCTCCCCCTTGGATTCTGGGAAAGCCCTAAAGACTACTTCATGTAACATATCTTTTTTTTTTCTCGACGTACACAAACATCAGGCCCAAGGTGGCTGGAGTGAGCTCTTGCAATCATTTGAGGTCTCATAGAGGCAGGGACAATCACTTTCATCCTTTTGTACAAGAGACCATCTTGGACAGTTAACTCTTCTTTGTAGTTCCAATACTTACGGATACAAACCGGAACTTCCTCTTTGGTAAGCGACCAACCTGTCATGATCATGTTATTGATACTTTGTAATGTGGCCTCTGCGATTGTACACTGTTTGATCTGCTGATGACTGTCTTCTGATAAGCTCATGTAATCAAGCTGATTGCTGCCAGCCGTCTCTTGAAACAACAATTGTTCCTGGCTGAGCAGGAATATTTGATACTCTGGGATGCTTTCATGTTGGCTGCTATCAGCTTTGAGGTAAGCTCTACTTAGCGTATCAGCGATGTACATTTGTGATCCAGGGGGGTACTTTGCATAAAGATTGTATTTCTGTAATCGAAGGAGCATACCTTGCAGCTGTTTCGGTGCACAGTGTATCGATTTCTGGAATATTGGTACCAGTGGCTTGTGGTCGGTCTCCAGTGTAGTCTATTCTCTTCCATGTAGGTTCTGATTGCAACGGCTGCATGCGAAAACCATTAAGCACTCTTTTTCTATTTGTGCATAAGGGCGCTCTACAGCTGACAATGACCTCGAGGCAAACGCCACTGGCTGCCTGTTCTGAAGAAGTGTGGCTCCCAGGCCAGATTCTAATGCATCGCACTAGATGGTGGTTTCACTGGCTACATCATAGCATTTGAGCACTGGTGTCGAGCTGATCATATGCTTGATGGATTGGAATGCTTGTTCTTGCTTACTTTCCCACACAAGCAGGGCATTCTTCTTGGTTAATTTGCGTAATGGTTCAGACACTTCTGAAATAGTTGGCATAAATCTGGAGAGACAGTTGACACATCCTAGGAGGCGTTGAACTGCACTCTTGTTGTCGGGTCGAGGCATGCTTACAATGGCCTCCACTTTCATGGAATCTGGCCTGAGGCCTTCAGATGTGAACGAATGGCCCATATAGGTGACTTGGTCTAGCTTCAACCTCAGCTGCTTCCTGTTTAACTTGAATTCATGCTGCGAGCACGACCCAGCAAGTAAATTTCCATAGCACAGAATGTCGTCTGCAATTACTTCTACACTATTGAGACCTGCAAGTGCTTCATTCTGACGACGCTGATATTCTTCGGGTGCGCTGCTGATACCTTGTGGCATTCGTAAGTACATGTACCTGCCAAATGGGGTCCAGAATGTAGTAAGCAAGGAGCTTTCTTTGTCTACCTTTACTTGGTAAAAGCCATCCTTCGCATCCAAGACAGTGAATACTTTAGCTTTGGCTAACTTTGACAAAACGTCATCGACTGTAGGCATTTGGTACTTTGGCCTCTTTATAGCACGATCTAAATCCCGAGGCTCTATGGATACTCTTAACTTTCCGGGTTTCTGCACTGCTACTAAGCTGCTTATCCAGTCGGTCGACTTGGTTTCTTGGATATTGATCCCTTCCTTGTCCATCTCATCAATCTTTTCCTTAAGCTTTGTTTTGAGCGGTACTGGCACACGTCGGGGGGTATGCTGAAATGGTGTGGTATTTGGATTAATCTCCATGTGATATTCGGCGGGAAGGCAACCGAGACCAATGAACACATCTTCAAAATCTCTCATAAGTTTGTCAAATGAGAGAGGTTCGTACTTTTCACTGTTTAAGGAGTGGAGGAACTGGTCTCATCCTAGAGAAATCCAGCCTGCATGCATGCGTTGCCATCGACGATGGGCCAAGTGGCATTTTCCAAGATCTTAAAGAAATCTTGCATTCTGAGCCGCTGTTCAGGCTGACTATGAAGGTGTAGGATCCCAAAGGCTTAACCACACGTCGATCGTACAATCTTATCTTCCCACCAGGAGGGTTCAGCTCGACTTCCCCAATCTCCAATATATTTAGGAGATCGGTACGTGGCATAGCACTACATGTTGCCCCCGTGTCGAGTTGAGTTGTGATGGCAGGGCTGTACTCCGTGTGAAATGTGAGAGGTACCATAAAAGAGGATTTGCCCATGCTGCTACTGACAACTTTAACACGTTCAGTGACAAAGATAGACTCATCAGAG
>BLAZ01001429.1:149963-153312 GCA_014633955.1 Acropora tenuis
AAAGGAAAATCCTATTTTAAGAACTGTGGATCGAAAAGACAAATTCCGACATTGAACTGAAAGGAGAATCCCTTCGAAAATGGAAATCGTTTCTTCAAGATTTAATCCTCATAGATTTCTATCGAATCCCATGTTGTTACTTAGCACATCAAACCGTGGATATACAGTTACATGGCTTAGGCGACGCATTCGAACGTGCATACGCCGCTGTTGTTTATATTCGAAGCACCTACAGTGATGGTCAAGCTGAAGTTCGACTAGTCGCCTCCAAATCGAGAGTTGCGCCGACCAAGAGACAAACGATCTCTTGTCCGGAATTGTTGGGAGCACTGATCTTAGCCCGACTCGTAATCAAACTCAAGTCTCCTGGCATCGAATCTACTACAGTGTTGTGAACCGATTCTATGAAAATGCTTTGTTGGATTAAGAATGAGCGAGTGTGGAATCGTAACAGTACGTGGGCCAACCAGTTGACGAGATTCGCCGTTTAACTCACAGAGATTCGTGGAGACAATGTCCCGGAGAGATTAGCCCCGCCGATCTTCCTTCTCGTGGATTAACCGACAAAGAACCTTTCAGTAGTAGCACTTGGTGGAATGGTCAAAATTTCCTACATAATTCCGTCAACCAGTGGCCAGAAATGACTGAACCGGCACAAAGCAAGGTAGAAGAGATTCAGCGAGAAGCAATCAAGACCGAAAAGGTCATTACGCATTCGGCAATGGTTTTAAAATACTAGAACCAGCGACTCACTCGACCGTGGAATTGACAAGATAATGAATATTAAGCGTTACAACAACATCACGAAATTTCTTTGAGTGACGGCGCATGTGATCCGATTTGCTCACAATCTCAAGAAGAGAAACCCTATGAATTAAATTGGCACAAACGGCTGCGGTTGTCAACGAACTTTCCCTTCTCAATTGGAAAAACTCAAAGTCCACGCCTCCTATTCGAGTACCTGAATTTCAGTTAAGCGAAGACCAAACAATCACATGCAAAGGACGAATCTCAAACTCTCCACTACCTACTTCTTGCAAGTCACCAATTCTTTTGCCAGCTAAACACATCTTCGTGAAGCTTGTAATCAAACAAACTCAAGATCGGGTTAGGCACTCAGGAATAAACGCTACATTGACAGCTTTGAGAGAGCGATACTGGGTTTTGCGTCGACGCGAAACAGTAAAGAGAGTTGTTCGTCATTGCGTAGTTTGCCGTAGGAACGCAGCATCATCATTCAAGCCCACACAAATTCTTGATTGACCAGGTAATCGAGTCACAGACGATCCCCCTTTTACGCACGTCAGGTTGGATTTCGCCGGACCATTGTACGTCAAAGAAGCCCGTAGAAGTTCACAAGAAAATGACTATGACTCCAACAAAATTTATGTGCGTCTATTTACGTGCGCGTCAACTCGGACAGTTCTTCTGAAAAATGACAAAAGTACTGCCTATACGAGACTTCCTATTAGGTTTTCCCACATTCACAAGTAGAAGAGGGTTACCGGCAACCATACAATCCGACACCGCAAAAACGTTTCAATCCTCCAGTAAGCTCGCTAGATCACCAGAAGTATGGAGATCCTTAAATAAAAATCTAATTACTTGGAGTTTCATCGCCGAAAAAGCGCCGTGGTGGGCAGGTTATTGCGAGACACTCGTTCGAAGCAACAAGTCTCAGCTCCAATCAAGAAAGTTATTGGACGGTCTACCGTGAGTTACGACGAAATGCATACTTTGTTAACTGAAGTAGAAGCAGTGAACAACGCCAAACCACGAAGAAGAGTCAGTTTCTTATCCGTTAACCCCGTCCGACTTAATTTATTACCGACGAATCACAGTGAATCCCAACAGTCAGCATTACGAGACCATAAGCACGTACAATTCTTTAACGAAGAGATTCAAACATTATCAGCAATGGCTAAGTCAGTTTACCCATCGGTGGAGGAACGAATACCTGACTAGTTTACGCGAACAATTCGCGAAAGGATCAAGTGGACGTGATGTTAATGCGAATTTCAAAGTCGGAGATGTCGTGATTCTCAAGAAAGAATCTGTTGTGCGAGCGTTTTGGAAATTGACCAAGGTAGAGGAACTGCTGCCTGGACGTGACAGAACCGTGCGTGCAGCTATAGTTACCGTACCACGTGGAACAAGCTCCAATTCCAATCAACGTTTGAGACGACCGATCCACCATCTTATTCCGACAGAACTAAAATCATAGTGAATTATCGAACAATTTCAAAGACCGTGTAAATAGCACGAAATTTGAACACTGAACTTTACAAAAGCATTGAACGGTTTAATAGTTTAATGCGTGTAGTTGATCCACAGAGGTGAACAACTAGAGGGAGTGTTATGAACAGTCACGAACAGTCACCCACAATTGTTATGTAACGTTTTGTTTGTACAGCTTGAACTTGATTTTAACCTGATTTTCCGGTTTTTATGATCTGATCAGATTACTTGGATATATTTTTTCAGCGGTGGAATTGTGAAGAGTTGGGATACTTCTTCGATGGATCAATAAACAAATTCCATAACTTACGACTGTAGTTTACGAGTTTATAACATATTATAAGAGTTAAGCAAAGAAACCTTTATACAATTATATATAACTATTATTTAAGTAAAGCTGATAACCTATATTTAAAAGTTTCTAAGGAGGTTGACGAAACAGTGGCCTCATGCAGGGAGGCATTTCCGGTCGGATATAGAGTTTGGAAAAAGGGAAGTTTAAAAACCTCTTTTTTTGCCTATGGTACGCGAAATTTGAATTGATGGCTTCTCTCGTACGACTCTCGGAGTGCTGAATTAAATATTAATCCTCCAAAACATCAAGCAACCAATAACAACTCATCTCAAGAACTACATAAAAGTTACTGTACTTTTTCATGAAATACTCTTCGCAGGGCTCGAATGAACCACATTTCAGACTCCGGGCCCTTGTCAAATGTCTCAAGATTGCACTTGGTGCGGTGTTCAAGTTTAGTTGAATGGATTTCAAAAGACAAAAGAGCGCTCAACTCTTATTCCTTAGTGGAGAAAAGATAAAAATTCATTGAGTGCAGTTCAGACCTCAGAAGATATTCATTCATTTAATGCTACACATCTGTATATATATTTTTTTCCTTTTTGTTTGTTTTTCTTTTTTGTTTGCTTGTTTTGTTTTTGTTTTGTTTTTTGTCTTACAGGGACGGTTCAATTGCCAAAAAAAAAAAGAAACATAACAAACAAAAAAGCATATATATATAGTTATAGATATAGCTCTTTGGTGTAAAAACCAAATTGAGCACTCTATCTGGGATGAGTCCTTGCTATTTAGCAATTGCGCATGCTCACTAGAGTA
>BLAZ01001429.1:287287-289532 GCA_014633955.1 Acropora tenuis
TCCATATTCTGTATGTACCTTTTTTTTACTCCTTCACTGGGATCTGCCTTTGCCTTGTAGTAGCATAAAATGACTTCAGTGTGCATTTCTGTCTGGTGTCTCTTCTATCTGCGTTGGTAGCTTGACGTTCTAGCGTGGAAGGACCCTGTTGGGAGAGACTCTCAGTTGGATTGGCCTCCGCTGACGGTTAAGAGGGTAGATCAGTAGACAATTTTGCGACCCTAGCGTGCTCACTCACTGAGGGATGTGCTCCTTGTTGACACACGCGACGAGCGATGCGGTATCAATTCCTTATATTTCTACTACTTATATTGGTGAGGATGCTATTTGACCCATACCTGGGAAGAGGCTATCCCGTGCCAGATCTCAACGTAGTATTTCTAATCCTCACGGGTTTATTATTTTATGGCAGTGTAGAATACATCGTTATGCCGATATCACTACCTTTAGTCGGGCAGTGTATACACTGTAACCGGCGAAACTGAAGCCTAAACTATATCTAGAACGTAATATTACGAATATAAAACTAAATATTGTTAAAGTTATTTACATAATACTAAAAATATATCTTCGGATAAGATAATACCTAAGTAGTATAAATGGACGAGTCCATTAAAATGAGTTCTTGTGAATAAAACTAACACAATACTATCTATTTACAAATCTCTTCCTAAATATTATAAATATTATATTAATAGTCTATTCAAGTGAGTCCTTGCAAATGTTCTTTTAACAGTTTTTATGTACTTATAGTAAAATTATAATGTTCAATCAATGCTGTCCGATTATTGAGCTATAATCTTATTTCTCGCTCATCACTTTAAAGGATCTTGCAATGTTCAAGGAACTTGACAATATTGACGTTTGCATCTTCATAAAGCGTTCTCTTGCTCTTTCTTTCCCCAACAGTTCCTTCATCTTATCTTCGTACTTCAAGTGAGTATCCACCAAACACGTCGACTATGATGTTGATCTTTTTAACCACGTACCACGGGTATCTCTCCTTCAGTTCTCATCTAAGTGGTGCATACTTTGCGGTCTTTTCTGTTTCTTATTTCCCTCTGTTTCCAATCCAGGGACACGTCATTGAAATGAGTAATACCTTCTTCTTCTTTTTGTCTACTATACGCACATCTACTCCGTTTGATTTGACAACCGCGCTCTGCGCATAAACTGGAACGTCCCAATAAGCTTCCGCTTTGTGGTTTTCGCAAACTGGTTTAGGTTGCACAGGTGAGTGCCATGGAGGCCTTGAGTCAATAAGAGCCATGCCTTTCAGCATCTCAAAGAATGGTATTTTGAGTGCAGCATTATGTCTGCTAAGATACTTTGTTTGTACTCTACATTCGACCAACACGTGCGCTAGAGATTCACTTTTTCCCCACACGTTCTACACATTATGTCATCTGTGGTATTGACTCCAGTCTTCTTCAGATGGTATATCTTGATCGGGAGGAGTTGTTGGTACAACTCCTTTATTCCAGCAATCATATGTGTAAGTGCTGCTTTCCATCCTTTTAGCCACGTGTAGCATTCTTTCAGACTCAGGTCTTGATCCTCCCATCTAGAAGCCGTGATCTCTCCTTGCCACTTTTGGTCCACCAAATCCTGTTGTAATCTGCTAGTTATGGCTTTCTTCAGTGCATGGGTATTTTTGTTGTCAATGATTTCATCTCCTGTCCCTGTGACTTGTCAGGTTGCGTTTCGTTTAGTTAGGTCCAAATCGAGACCAAACTCCCTGGCATACTTCACTGCATCTGCCAACACTGAGTGGCGTCCTTTACTTGCTGAATTCTCAACCCAATTCTTTTCCAGCTTAACAGTCGGGTCCGTTGAACCATGAATCTTTAACGCTGTCTTGGTCTTAGTCACTTTATACGCTGTCTCAACAGATTTCATTCCTCTTCCTCCAACTGCTCTTGGTAAATATAACAAGGCAGGCGATCCTGCTCAGTGTTTTCCTCTATTCTCTACTATAACTTTCCTTACTTCTCTATCAATTTGTTGTAGCTCGCTCATCAGCCACCGCTGTGTTGGCATCAAGTAGCTTAACACTGGGAGGCCATACTGGTTCGATGCAGTGACTTTGTTGACATCTCATAGTGGGCCAGACCATTTCACGGAGAGCCGCTTCAGGTACTCTTTGCTTATTATTATCTTTATTATTATTATTATTATTATTATTATTATTATATATATATATATATATATATATATATTTTTTTTTTTTTTTTTTTTTTTTTTT
>BLAZ01001429.1:306450-308950 GCA_014633955.1 Acropora tenuis
GTGAAAACCTTACCCCTTCAGATACCTAAAACATGATAAAGGTGCCCTCTCCTGGCGGAGCCTCCCTGTACAGGCCATTATAGTGAGTGCCCCAGAGGGCGGGGTCAAGCAATTTTAGGCAATTTCAGAATTGATCAAGTGGTTATAGAATTAACTGAAGTAACAAAATAACGGCTCAAAACTATAGAGGAATTCAAATGAAACAGAGAAAAGCTTAGAAGGGACAAGGATGGAAAAAAAAAACTGGGGAGGATTGAGATAGATTGCATTTGGGTAAATTTGAAAAACGTCGGCCCACCTTTTCTTTCAAATTTATATCTGTTTATGTCATTTAAACAGCTGGAAAATCATTCTCAGTCGTTATGTGGCCGTGATTTTGAAAATGAAAGACTCGTGCTCTCCGATTTGACGTTTAGAGCTCATAACTAACAAAAGAAAACAAAATTACCTAAAACAGCGTGACCTAGCTCCTTTAATAATTTTTCAGCGAGCTTTTGTATTTCCTGTCCGGAAATTAGCGGGAATTTTGCGGCCATTTTTTTTTTCAAACAAAAGTAAAAACATATTTGTGTTCAGTGTTGTAATGGTAACGTTGTTATACCATCAATTTTTTGCTATTATAGCATTATGACGCGAGAATAGGTATACTATCAAAAAATGAAAAATCCGAAATTTCTTGGTTTATAATGATACAGTATTTTATGACATTGAGGAATTCTGCTTTTTGGTTTGGCTTGGTGTAGATATTAGTATCATGATAGCATGAAGTGACAAAAGATGACTAAATCGCGTACGTATGGACAGAATAGAAAGTGTAGTTGAATTACGTAGAAGAAATAAAGAGAAGAAAATAGTCAGTAATGAACGGACAAATTTACACAATGAGGGAGATCTAGATTTGTGGATAAGGTAGAGGGCCACAAGAACTTGAGGATTTTGGCATGCCTTATCATGAGGGAATCCACTCAAAACAAGGAAAAGGAGAAAATAACTTGTTAGAAGCACAGGAATTCTAATCAGGTCAAATTTGAATGCAGAGAATGTCGCGTAATAAATGGTCCAAGGATCACTCGAATAGTCGAAGGACAAGTAAAGCGAATTAAACTGTGAGACAAGGGACATAGGGAGCTTATGCAACCACGATGAGGCCGGCGATATTAACTTCAAAAATTCATCTTTAGCAGTAATGATAGTAAATGGCCTGTTCTGCAGTTGTGTGGACAACGTTATCACTTAAAGACAAAATTTCATTTTTTCCCTGTTTATCCAAGCCGCTAAGGCAGTTTAATGCCAGGAGAGTTACTTGGAGATCGACACGTGGTGTTACATTGTCAAATAAAGTTCTCGCTATCGTCGATGTCTTCCTTGGTTAAGGAACTAAGGCATGGAAAGTGAAAATTTTCACCGGCTGACTATAATTGGCTAAATTATTCTTCCTGTTGACCCCATGCAACGTAGCTGCCTGCGCTACAAGCAGTGTTTAAGAAAGAAAGATGGCCGGGAAAGGAAATAACCAGCGGGCATTCACTTGTCAGTTTAAAAGACAAAAGTAACAGTGGTATATTAAGACTGTGTACTGAAGACAACAAGCTTGTATGAATGTAACTAGTCGGTATGACTTAGATATGTGAATTTTTAGGTGTTATTGGCAAAAACTGCGATTCTGCGATACTGCAGAAATTTGAAAAGGCCTTTCAATTGAGATTTGCGACTACGGTCTGTAGAATTTGCAAAAATGTATGCGTCTCATTTATGAAAGGAAAACAAGAGCCTCGTACTCATTAGACAGCCAAATATCTAAAACTTTTAAATGCCACACTCGCTTTTTTTTTTTTTTCCTCTTTTCTTTTTTTTCTTTCTCGTTTGAGTGCAATTTCACATTTCTCTCAAATTCTCTTTATTTATTTATGTTTTTTTAATCATTTTATCTGTTCAATGAGGGATAACATCATAAAGTATGCATCTTAAATGAGATAGCTGACGTTCCGGGTCTGAAACTAGCGTATTCATTAAAATTCAATCATATATACTCCAGTATGTCACCTGTAGGGCAAGCTTTGCAATCAAAATGGCTTTTTCCAGGAGCATCATCGCGGTTGACGAAGCTACCAGTTGGACATCTCTTGCAACTGGCACTCACAAAAGCTAAACTGTCTGAATAGTAACCACCTGTTGGTTAGCAGAAGAATAATTGAAATTAATGCACACTTCAAGTGAAATAATTCCCTGATTTCACCACTAACTTATTTGATAATATTAACGTACTAGTTATCCTAATACTTTATATGGGTGACAAATTATGCTCTTGTAAAACTCGTCTTTTAGTCGTTAATTGTATCACTCTGTCCATTGAAGAGTTTTATTGGGTATGTGAGAAGTTGCGCATGCGTTTATTTATGCATTACTTCTGTCATGCCGCCTCCATATAGGAAAAACTTTTACGTCGGTCCTTGTTTGTTTGCATCTCGTCATTTTTCTAGGTTTCGTGTTTCAGAACACA
>BLAZ01001429.1:316450-323950 GCA_014633955.1 Acropora tenuis
GAAGGACAAGCGCACACTTCCAGTCGTCAGGGAAAAGCCCGGACTCAAGTGATGAATTGATCATTTTCACGTCGATGCAATCCACCACTAGGGATGTCGGCATAGGGTCTAGAGTGCAGCTTTTCTTTGTGCTGCCGTTGATGAGCCTGCGAACCTTCTCTTCCGTAAGAGAGCTGAATTTGCAAAGGGAGGGGGGAGGTGATACTAGGGCGTGGTCATCGGGGAGTGTTGGTAGCCCTTGCGCCATGTTATCGAGATTGGAACCAATGGTCTCAATTTTTTGGATAAAGAAAGTTCCCAGTTGATTCGCCAATTTATTGTTATCATCCTCGGGTGGGTACACCGCCGTGTTATCCCCCTGGCTGAGTAGCTTCTTCGCTTCCGAAAATAGGCGGCGCTGACTGCTGCTATTATCCTGGATGAATTTATGATAGAATTTGCATCGAACTTCATTCATCAAAGCATTCTCATCGTTCTTTTTTGCTTTTACGTTAGCATATCCTCTCTAGAGCCAGTTCGTCGCCACTTCCTGTCAGCCTTCCGTTTCTCCCGCTTTGCTGCCTTGATTTCCATGTTGAACCAGGGGACTAATGGCCTGGAGCGTATCACTTTTGTACGCAATGGTGCGTGCCGGTCAAGGGCTTGAGCTAGGGTCGTGTTATAGCTGTTAACGAGTTCATTAAGCGTATCCGGAGTGTTTTGATGAGCTCGGAAGACAATAGATCAACCTGTAGCTTTTCCCTGTCAATGTCCTTGATTTTCCTGTTGGACACTTGTTTTACTTTCGGGGGAGATTTTCCCAACTCAAGATCGCATAGAACTGTAATATGATCAGAGAACAAATAATCAGCAATAGGCTTAGCGGAAAGCAAAGAGTCCGAGCATCGAGTAATAATCAGATCAAACGTATGTCCAGAAGTGTGCGTAGGCTTATCAACGTGCTGCTCGAGGCCCATCGAATATTGAATGAATATTAAAATCTCCAGTGATCAGCAATGGCTCAGAGGACATAGCAACAGATTCCAAATAGGCCGGGAACTCATCCAAAAACACGCTTGTAGAGATAGGATGGGCGGCAGAGTAAGTAATTTGATAGGTCGCAATCACCCGTAGCTTACTAGACCCATGTTTCAGAATCCAATCACCAAATTCGAACGACATACGTTCGCCAGTGTCCCCTTTTTGGTTTCCAATGGTTTCGTTCAATAACAATGCTATCCCTCCGCCTGTCCTGCCAACTCTCTGATGTTCAAACAATTTGTACCCAGGTAGCGTAATCTCCGTTTTATGGGCCATATCCCTTTCGGACAACCATGATTCGGTGTTAGCGAAAATATCAGCACCAGTTGAAGATGCGTAGCAAGCGAAATCAGCCGATTTGTTTTTAATAGATCCAACATTTAGGCAGCAGAGCCATAAATGCCTCCTGACACATCGGCATTGTTCATTGACAATAGGAATGCTAACAAGGCTGCGAGTAGTCGGTCTATTGAAGGGTCTTGAATAATTCAAACAGTTCGAAGTTACGACAGGAATGTTTAATAAATGCCCCGTTTCGCCATTAACAGATCTTGTTTCTGGATCGGGATTCTCGCAAATATCACCCGCCAGCAGTAGAAGATACGAGGCCACTAGCGAATTTCTTAAAATAAACCTTGAATAACACTCCCTGTCCAGATTCAGAACTTTGCATAGCGACCAATAACTGTTAGGTAGCTCTGCGGATGACTTAGGACGATCCAAAGTTGCAATAAGTGTTAAAACGAGCACTAGCAGCGCGGAGCGTCTTAAGACACGTCGGCCCGCCATATTGCTTACAAGAGTCCCTCAAATGGGTCTTTGATCTCTGCAGCAGCCTTCTTAAGAAAGCCTTTTGCCGTCTGTACAGCTCTTTCCGCTGCTCCATTTGATTAAGGATACTCTGGTGCGCTGGTTGTATGGAAGAATTCCAAGTCGTCAGCGAATTTCTTGAACTTATGGTTTCTGCTTAACAAATGTCTAGTGTTGCTGTACTGTGATCCGTTGCTACTGACAACTTTCTCTGGGATTCCAAACCTGGCAAATATTTTTTTTCAAGTTGTTGATAACACAAATCGCAGTGTTCTGGCGAAGCAGTTCTATTTCAAAGTCTCTTGTTGGGGTTTCTCCCAAACAAATGCTACATCTGTCTGGGTAAGCTGTGAAATTGGCTCCTGTAGATCGGCTTTTAGTTCAAGGAACTTATCTAGGTAATTGACAGTTCCTAGTTTTTGAAGTATACCTTCTTTGCCAGAAGGAGGAGGCACCCCACTGATCGCGCGGATTTTCTCAGGGTCAGGCTTCAATCATTCAGCCGAGAACACTTGTCCAATTTTGCTTACTTCAGGAACGCCAAGTTTCACTTTCTTTGGATTCAATCCTACTTTTCTGCTTGTAGCGAGTACCCTTCTCAGTTTCTGATCAGTGTCGATCTGATTATTCCCATGTATTAAGAAATCATCCAGTATGATCTCCACAGAAACCCCTTCAAAGAGTTTGTACATCCCCCATTGGTAGATTAGAGTGCCAGAAAAGATGCCATATTGTCCCCAGGGGGTTTTGAACGTTAAGAGCTTTCAGCTTTCATCATCCGCCAGGAGCTGTCATCAGTATCCACTGCAAGTATCCAGGGACGTGAAACTCTTTGCACCCGAGAATTGGTTGGCGACCTCCTCTACAGTAACCAATGGATGGTGTTGCCTCTTTAGAGCTTTGCTTAGGCAGCTTGGGTCAGTACAAATTCGAACATCATTCTTCGAGAGTGGAATGTTCTTTTCTTTCACTCCTCGTTTGTCTATCATTAGCATAGATTAAACTCAAGGGGTTTGTTCCCCTTCTTTTACAGTAATTTCATCTTGTTCCAACTCTGTGAGCTTCTCTCGTGCTGGTTCGAGAGGTGCATTTGAAATTTTTTCTAGGAGGATGTACCACTGAAGGAACTGACGGGTCAACCTCCCAATGTATTTTGTTCGGTAGCTTGCCAGGTTTATCGCTAAAACAATCTCTATAATCCTGCAGCACAGGATCGGTTTGAAAGAAAATTGGCAGTTCTTGCTCTGGCTGTTTTGACTCTGGAGTATATATCAGTTCAACGTTCATAAACTCAAGGACCTCTAAGTCTAAACAAGTATCACAACCCAGCAATGGTGTAAACGTTCCATCAACAGCAAAATGCAACAGGTTAAATTCACGACTTCCATATTGAGTTGGAAGCCTTACTGAGCCCTTTGGATGGATGGTTTAGGGGCAAGCGACCCCTTGATGGATGGATAGATATGTTTAATAACTCCTTCAAAGGCTTCTGAATTTTCTAAAGAGGTTTGCTTGTGATCTCCTTCCACAGCTCATAAGGAATGACTGTAGCTTCTGCTCCAATATCTGCCTTTATCTGGACATTCTTCCCAGCAGTTTTTACGCAATCAAACTCTTGGATTTCTTTCCAGTTCTGGAGACTTAATCCAGTTCAGCTTATTCAAAGTAAGTGAGCACATTGCGATTCGTTGGAGCATCATGCTCCACAGTTGAAAGTAGTGAACCTTTAGCACTTACTTCTTTGCACACTTGTGCAAAGTGTCCATCCTTCTTACACTCGTTACATTTCTTTCCGAGTGCTAATCAGTGAAGTGGCTAAGTCAATGGATGTTTGTAACCACAAAACTTAAAGTTACGAGCAGGTGTCCTTTCTTGAAGTTCTTGAGAGGGTGACTGTTCAGAACCTGCTACTGTTGGTGTATTAAACCTGTATTTCTGTTGTTCGGCTGACTCGAATGTTACATAATAATCATTTGCAGTTTGAGGCGCTAAATCTTGTTTCTTCCGCAGTTTACCTCGCCATTCGCGTGACAAGACTCCACCGATAATACGATCACGAATGAGTGATTCTCGGAGGTGGCCAAATTAACATGTTAAAGACAGTGTTTTCAGTTCACTGACGAAATTGTCAATCAATCCTCTCACCTTCCTTCTGATTCCGCTGATTGAGCACCAGTCGCTCATAGATGACATTTCTAGCATCCTGGCACAATCCCTCGAATTTGCGACAGACATCTTGATAGCATTCTTTGTTTTCTTCATCGGTACACACAAAGTGACTGTACTCGTCCATAGCTTCTGGACCAGCACTTAGTAACAGCAATTTACCTTCAGTTTGTCCGCTTTAGTATCTTTGCCCTTCGCAACAAGGTAAATCCGAATCTGCATTAAAAAATTCCTCCAGTTCTCAGCAGCAGTCGTGTCTAGGAGCAGTGGACCAGGCATTCGAAAATCTTGCTCCGCCATTATACAAGATAAAAAATACAACTCACACGAAACTTGCTTTTCATCAACTCATCTCACATATCCGCAGGGCAGGCACCCACTTCTGACACCATGTTTTGATATCATTCAATAAAGCAATACTAAGCTCAACGACTAGTAACAAATATTCTAACACATTCGTGTCTTTTTTAAAGTTTAACACAGCGCCATTGTTTTTTTTTTCCTTTTCTTTCTTCGGGGAGTCCATTTAGGTTACTCAGAGGCCCCCTAGGAGATCCTCAAGGTTTTAACATCACAACATTCTCTTCTTTGAAACAACTTGCACAGTTGCTCCTCGTTCCCTAGATGAACTTCTTGCACCCTTCCAAGCTTCGACGTTCCTCAGTTAGACTTTCACTCCTCTATCACAGTAACGAAATCTCCTTGCTTAATTGAACGACCGCTAGAGGTTCCTTTCTTAGATCTGTGATATTCTCGCAATTCCACCACGAATTCTCTTTTCCAACGTCTCTAAAAACAGCAGTAACAGTAAATAGGGCCGTCTTCTTGTCAGAATTGAAACTTTACTTGTCTTCTTCTGCGACAATTATATCGTCAGGAATGCACAGCAACCTTCTTCTCGTTATCAAGTGAGACCGTGTGAGTGGTTCCTTAAGATCACACGTAAACTCAATGCACATTCCACTCGGTAACAACGGTCAACAGATCTTCGTACGACAGTTTTGCATTCTTGACTTTTTTTTTTTAACAATGTTTTACACAACGAATCAAGCGTACGAAAAAAACACCCCACCAAGGATCTCTTTTCAATATACATCTCCGCTTCACTTTAAGACTCAACAGATACCTCTATAAGTGTGGAATGTAAAACACTCTAGACAATACTCTCGCGGTGATCTAGAAAGTCTTAGCGTTGTTTGATACCACTAACCTCAGAATACTGCGCGTACAAACAAAGCGTTTGAGTCTTCTGATGAATATCTCAACGCTGAAATCGATTACTACCTCAAGATGGACGGCCCTAGTACTTCCACTGCTAAAGAATGGAAGGTAGACCTTCTGCACATTACTCTGATCCTTACCTTCGCCACTCTTCCCATATAATGGTCAAGCAAAGTCAATTCCGATATTTGTAAAGATAAGATTCTCCTCTGCGCGAAATTGAGGTAATGGTGTAGTTTTTGGGATGCTATAATGCTTTCCCTCGATTTTCTAGCAATTTACGCACTTCGATTTTACCCTTCAAACTGTTTGTCTTCCCTTGGTCACCCAAAATCGAGACTTCAGTTCTATTAAAGTCTCCCTGACAACATTGTGTGGTGTTCGCTTATTACAATTGTCGATAACAAGCAATGTCAAATAATGGTTAGCTGGGAAAATAACAGGAGGTCTGTCATCAAATGGTGTGGATGTGTTTTGTACTCTTCTCTTGCATCTGAACAGTCCGTGGTCATCTGAATACATGCCAAGTTGTTACTTCAAACTCTCAAATGTTGGGGACCTGACTACAGCCTTCTGCAATTCCTTCAACCACAAGATTTCCGCCTATTCATATTCCTCAATATTTATTGGTCCGAACAGTTTTTCTTGAACCCCTTTGACTTTAAGTTACGCAGAAATCGTAATACAAATGCAATTACTCCAACCATAAGGCTTGGCCAGTCATCTTTTCCTTCAAGCAACTAACGAGGTGCCACCAAATTTGAGACTCTTGTAAGGCCTCCGCACTCATTTCAGACGGCAGATCGGCTGGTTTTTCATAGCCAGGGGAGTGGTTGCACGATTGAATTGGGGACAGTCGTCGAATTTCTCTGACTCTGTCCTGCACAAACTGCTTGTTTTCTTTATCGTTTCCTCTTATCTAATGCAGTGTCGTCATAGAGTCAGTCTTAAAGAATACTTCATTAACTTGAGCTACTGGTTGAGGCACCTCTTTGACACGTACGGCACCCCGGGCCAATATCAGGGAAGCTTAGAGTTCAAGTCGAGGGATTGTTTGTTTTATTTCAGATGTGCGACTCTTGTTTTGCTCATAACAAGCTGGATCGAGATGCCTTGCATCTTCTCAGTTCTCAAACATACAGTAGCAGCGTAGATAGTTTCTAAACTGTCTCCAAAAGCTTAAATTTGCAGAGAGGCTACCTGAACTCTTACATTAAGGAAATAGCATCTGTCAATCGAAATGGAATGAACTTTCATCTGATCGGATAGCCAATTTGAGTTCCTGAAGTTCAATTCATCACTGAGAGGTTCATCCCAATTCGTCTTTGGTTTACACCAATCCTGAAGGAGGATCTTGACTGCAGTAAACAGCGGAGACATGAAACCGAGAGGATCGTAGAGTCTAGCAACGACCCTGAGAATTGATCGTTTGGTCAAGGGGAATTCTTTTGGAAACCTTACGAACCAATCAAAACGCAGAATGAAGATATCTCTTTGATGTCCAATTTCAAACCAAGAGCCTTTCTCTCTTCGCCTGCGTTGCCTCTAATTGCAAGATGAGTGGTGGCGCATGCTTGATCTTTTTTCTGCTAACTTTACAGACTCTAAGAGGTACTTTTTCCTCCTCTTCAATCCACTGTATTAGTTTCTGTGAATTTGAAATCTGCCTTCGCAAGATAAGTCCTCTATCCTTCATTCTGCATTTCCCCTTTGAATAGATTTTAATCGCCTCAGAATCACTGTCGTTTCCCGTATTAAAATCGTCAACATAGGGAGAATTCAGAAATTCATTTACGAATTGAGAATCTTCTGATACATAGTTAATGACATGGTGTCTTATCCACCCATTTAAGAGGAAAGGTCAACTTCTAACCCCAAATATTACTCGGTTAAAACGCTTGACAACAATTTTGGTGGCCTCACTTTTAATGTCATCTACCAACAAGACACGTAAGATATTTCGGTCGGGCCCTGCAACTCCTAACAGGAGGTTTTCTCTGTGTCAGCTGATAAGGCAATACGATGATTTCTGAAACGAACGAGGACGTCAGATATATTAGAGATTAATGATGGCCCTGCATATAGACATTCGTTAAGAAATAGAGCTGATGCGTCATGTACGATTCATACTTTACTTGTCTGTTTATCTTTGCGTATAACTGGATGGTGCGGCAGATAATGGAGCTTGATTTCGGCATTAGGATCAACTTCAGAAACTATTCCCTTAGACCATTGTTCTTCAATTATTCTGTTGTACTCGGCGAGTAATTCCGGTTTTCTCGT
>BLAZ01001429.1:331450-333950 GCA_014633955.1 Acropora tenuis
TAGATCATAGACAGGGCTTAATTTCTAAGTCACAGTATAATTATGATTACTAAAATATATCTCACGAATGAGGGCATATTCTGCTTTTATAAAATAACTAGGATAGTACACGGGCTCTGATTCGCCGAGAGGCGTGGTTCCATAAGAGTACTAGTTTGTAAAAATGGTTGGGTGACGTAAAGATACACAAGTTGTACACACGCCATCACCAGATTTTAAAATATAAGTTTTGATGTGTCAGCTGAGAAATGCCATTGTCAAATTAATGTTGCAGGAAGGTACGTTTTGATCAGTAAAATGATACTTTTTTATCTTTTCTCGCGTTGTAGGTTTTAGAGGGAGTTATTTTATGAAAGCAATAGAAAAATTTTTTTCGTTTGCTTGCGTAGCCTGATATAAACACTCTAGGGGTTGGGAGATCTCTCGACAGTTATGCAAACCCTCGACTTCGTCTCGGGTAACTGTCTCGAATTCTCCCAACCGCTCTCGTGTTTATATCAGGCTATGCAAACACGGAAAACGTTTTGTGTTCCTTAAGTAATTAATGCAATAGTATACTAAGGCGCCATTACTATGATTTGTTATGGCTAAGAAAGACAAAAAAAATAATGTTTCAACTCCACAGTAGAGCAAGGGCATGGCCTGTAAGCATGACAAAATTTCGAATTATATTATTTCAAAAAAATGTATACTGTATATTATAAGGCTATCTTGAAACAAATTTATTATCCATCTGCACTTTGTAGAACACAAATAATGTCCAAAACGAGTACAAATCTTAATTTATTAGTGCTGTAAGCCATGCAAGCTTACATTACCAATCGGTTGTGTGAGCATGTATTGCAATCATCCGACAAAAGCAAGTGGCAAATCGCAAAAGTCGTTGAAAAACTTCCGAAAGATAAGGACCTTAAGGTTGAAGTCACGAGATTGAGGGGAATGAGAACAGTCACTGACCCTTTTTTCCTTGGGAATAATTTCAAAAGGAAGGCACCACAGATGCTAGAAAAGATCCCTGGAGCAATTAAAATCAATGTGGTGCACAAGATTACCCTCCTACGTGGAGACAATATTTCTGTCCATTCAATAAATAAATTGTTTAAAACTGAAGGGATGAAATTAACGCCGACGCTTTAAAATACACGTGGGCAAATTCTTTGGCTTTTTTTGGCACCCCCTTGCCAAAGGCCTATTCAGCAGCGTGCAAAACAAACCGTCACATTCCCATACCCATCATATTTATCCGTCATATGCATCTCGTCAACAGCAAGTGCAAAACTGAATACCATGGTTCCAATTTTCTAACGAAAAGTTCCCCAGAACCTTCTACCGAATTTTTGCAAGAAAACTAAGAAAATGTAACAGTGAGTATCTCAACTCTGCTGTCAATGCTGGTAAACATGCCACAAAATGGAGAAGAACTATAGAATCCGGTTTATTCTAGCCTTCCACCCAAAATTCACAGAATCAAAAGTATCAATCTTCGAGAATCGTAAGATTTACGAAGCCAGTCAAATATTTTCGTTACCACCGCTTGTGACATTCAAACGTTGTAGTCAGAAGCAAACTAAAACCCGACAGTTAGCTTTTCTAGGCCTCTACCGGGGAAAGCCCTGGGAACGAGTTATTTTGAATGATCAAGCGTTACAAGAACCCGGCAGAAACACAGCTCCGGAAATAGAAGAAAGGAGCACGCAGAGGTTGAATCTATGCAAAGGGAGAATGTTACTTATTTGAGAGGGCTTGAAGAGGTGAAAGTAATCATTGCTAATTGAAAAGACGCTCTCTATAGCGAGTGAGTGGTAATTTTTTGCTGCAGAACACGTTTGAAATACGAAGTAGGAGACCAATATTTTGTCTTGCAATGAGCAAACGTGCGCTACCCACAAAAACTGCATACCAACCTAAACGACTTACATGAACAAATCCTTGTTTGAAATAGAGAACACTCGAGTTCCAATACTGCTGATAGGGTTGTCAGAAAGAAGTCTGTCGGAAGGAAAGAGGAAATTACTAAATGTAATAGAAATAATATTAATAAGATATGTAATATTTTAAATTGTGCTGTTACAACAAAAACTGAACATTGCAATGCGCAGCAAAATCACCAATGAGGTTTTTCCCAATAGTTCAGCTTTTCGTCTCGACATATGTGAGCAGTTTTGTTCAACTGAAGTACCTGACTGTTCAAATTTTAATCTGACTATCCAAATTTGATTATTCAAAGCATATTTATGTTAGTAATTAATTATGCGTTCATGATCTAACCTAAAACGAATCGTTGTTCTTACCTTGTAATTGGGGACTTAACAGAGCCTTGTTTGAGTGAAATGTAGCTGTAATATTTCATTAGGAGCTATTCATTTTGAAACATACCTTGTAGGAAAATTAGAATGTGACCGACCTCCCATGTTATACTTATGGCGGTAATCATGGCAGTTGCGGGATTTGTTTAGTTGTATAGCTGTATGTGCGTGTGATTAAACTTAAAACTAAACAA
>BLAZ01001429.1:465477-469339 GCA_014633955.1 Acropora tenuis
TCAATGATGAAATACCGGTATTGTTGATTTTGACATTCCAATCTTTTATTGCCTCTGAAAATCTACTCTTAACTAGGGGGCAGGTGAATTTGGTTACAGTGTTTTAATGAGTAGCATTTTAAAATAAGCTGTAGGCTCTTCTTCCTGCAATGCCTGCTTTAAGTCCATTAAATTCCCAGTCTCGGCAAAATGCTGTTGACACTTTTCTTCTGCAATGTCCAGTTGATTCCCAAGACGCAACGTCTACTTCAAGACCCACTGAACACCGTAAGGTATTAAAATATTACAATATTAATTAAAAATATATTTTTTTTAGTGATTGAGGAGAAAGGTGTACGATTAAAGCTCACAATTACAGATACTCCAGGATTTGGTGACCAGATCAACAATGAAAGCTGGTTAGATTTTAATTCTGTGTAGATTTATTTAATCACTTTCACCACAGCAGAGAAACAGGCTGTGGTGGAGGTCACACAACAGAGCAAGGCTTCAAATTAAGTGCGTGCTTTTACCCTCCCAACCATGATGTATCACAGAAGATATACCACAACATCGGGAACTACATGCGCTACTCTTTACAACAAGTGTGTGGGTTCTTTTACATCCCACAGGATTAAAAACATTGAAGGGTTGTGAGATGGGGCCTACGGTTTAATTGTGCTTATCTGAGAAGACTAGAGAGTCTAACCATTTGCAGATGTAATTACAAAGGCACTCTCTACTCAGCTATTTGAATACCTTGAGTGTTGGTCCGGCCGGAGTTGAAGTCACAACCTTCCACGTGACAGCCCAGTGCTCAACCAACTGAGCCACTGGTGCGCAGTGGGCGGCAGATAAATTCACATTGTTAACCCTCTCCTGTCCAAGGGTTTCCCCATTGACGAGTAAAATCATCTGGCGTTAGACAGAGTAAAATCTATAAAAGTGCCAATGGGGCAGGAAAGGGTTAACTCTTTTCTGCACTGTTTTAAAAAAAACTGCACTGCTCTTGACCAATCAGAATGGAGAAATTTTTTCATGTATATTATTAGAACAGTAACTAATTAAACTTCTCTGGTTTTGTAGCTTAATATTTCATGTGTATATTATTTTCGATAAAATACACTTTACCAATACAGTTAAGTAATCACATTAGTTTTCTTGTGCAATTTGAAATAAATAAGCACTTGTACATTTTTCCCAAAGACCCCAAATTGCTCTTGCCCTATGGGCTCGTGCAATTTTGTTAGTCTTTGAAAAATTTATTCCAAATTGCACTCGAAATCATGTGATTACCTATACAAATAATATAGGCTAAGGCATGGCTGAGGAAGTTTCCTTGATTTTGGATTTTAAAGTGGCTCTTCTCTCTGTTTGTCACTCATGAATGTGAATTGTGTCATTATTTTTCAAGTTGGGATCCAATCTTGCAATTCATAAATGAACAATTCAACAAATACCTCAAGGAAGAAACAAGCATCAGTCGAAAGCCCAAAGTCCCAGACAGCCGCGTACACTGTTGTCTTTACTTCATCGCACCAACAGGGCACAGGTAGGATTCTCTACTGGGGCCTGTTTCTTAAAACCTAAGACCTTGTCATACCTGAAAAGCCAGTTGTCAAACTGCAATCCACTTTCCTTGAAAAGCTGATCTTTTAACATGTTTTTGATGTAAAAGAAAAAACAAAGCAACAAGAGGATTGCGAAGTTTGATGGCTTAGAACTGCAATGTGAAGATATAAAGGGAATTGTGGCAATTAAATTGGGTTAAAAAGGTTCGGGGCTTTTGAGAAACCGGCCCCTGGATCTGAATTTTGTTCAGATTCACTTATATTCAGAAATGCACGAGATAAGATACATGTTATGTTAGGTTTGGTGTTATTGTTCGTGCCTGTTTTAGTAATGGGGTTTGGAGCACATTTTGTACAGCTTCTCACTATACCTAAATGCAAGAACACAAGTAAAATTGTGTTTCACTGAATCTCTATTCAGCCCTTCGTGTGTATCATTACCTCAGCTCTACGAATTTACGTAAACTTGAAATGTAAAGCTCAATTCTAGAACTATTAAGGACTACACCCTACAAGTAAACAATTTGAAAACAAAGTCCCTCTTACATGCCATACTAGGACAATGATTAATACTAACAAAATGACACACCACTTAAATATTTACGTATTTAACACTTAGAACATGATCTACAAATTGCAAAGGTAACACTTTTACGATGATACAAATGCAGGCTAGCCTTAAAAATATACAATAAAGCCATTGAAATGTACACTATCCTTACGAAGCAAAATCTTATTTACAAAGCTGATGACGTGTATGGTACACACTTTATGACCTTTGCTATACCTGTTTCATTTACAAAGCTAATGAAGTGTATTGTACTTTATGTCCTTTGCTATACCTGTTTCATTTACAAAGCTAATGAAGTGTATTGTACACACTTTATGACCTTTGCTATACCTGTTTCTTGCCAGAAGTAATAATAATTATTAAGAGTGCCAAAATCATGAGTGAGGAGTCTAATCCTTGCATATCTCATACTGTATGACATCTTCTTTTTTTCTTTTGGTAAAGGTTAAGACCAATTGATGTGGAGTTCATGAAAAGGCTAGACAAGTGCGTTAACATTGTACCTGTGATTGCCAAGGCAGATACTCTGACCATTGAAGAACGTGAAGCCTTTAGACGCAGGGTAAGATTTTATTTGTTGCCTTATGGGAAAGTCCTATGATATTTGGGACATACTGTATTAACTTGTAGCTTAAACCTTAAGAAAAAGATTCTTGACTGTCAAAATACTTAAATTAAGTTATACAGGAATGGAAGTGGAAGATTATGTTTATTATTATTTCATTTATTTATTATTTTTTTGAATGTTACATTATAAATGCAATAAAGGCCAGCACCTCTCAAGAGGAGTTCAGAAGATTTTATCTATTCAAATTTTAATGACTTCTGATTCACTTCTAGTTACGTGAAGATATCCAAAAGAATAACATTAACATCTACCCAATACTTGAGAGGCAAGATTTGGATGAAGAAGAAGCCAGGACAACATCTCGAATAAGGGTGAGCTAATCATCTACCAGTACTTAGGTAACTAGAATAAGGGCTTATCATAAATTATGATTTATTTTTGAAAACCACTTTAACCCCAAGCCCTTAGAATTATTATTTAGTCACCATTTACTACATTTACTAAATTTTGCTTTTCACAAGGAAGCGTATCATTTTTGCCATTAAGTAATTTAACAAAACTTCTACATTTGAATGAGTCTCCTGTTTTCAGGGTTGTACTTTAAGATTTCCAAATAAAACTCTTTGGAATTTAATATGAAAGCAAATAAGGAAAATTGGCAGCCATTGGTATTTGCTAATGCCATTAATGATTATGCAGTACTGCATGTAAGAAAGGATATTAATTTTATTCCAAGAGTGCTTTTATTTCACAAATTTGATTTTGTTTGTCTTTGAAGGAGCAACTGCCCTTTGCAGTGATTGGCAGTGATCGGTATGTCACTGTATCTGGAAAACCTGTCCTTGGGAGGAAGACAAAATGGGGACTCATTGAAGGTGAGAACAAAATTAATTCAGCAGGAAATACCCTTACCTAGGGTCAGTCTGAAAGGGCTTCACAGTTCTGTGCATAACCTCAAATTACTAAAAATCTTTACCAAATTATGTTGGGACAGTCTTGTACACAATTCTCTAGGCTAGGCATTAAATTTTGTATGGTTACTGCCTGTCACCCCCACTTCTTCGATTCCCTCCCCTTCCCTCAAAAAATGCCGAGTTTAAGGTAATTCCTTCGAAATTGTTCTACTATCAAACTTTTTTTTAAACTTGGCATAGTTAACATTTATGATATGAA
>BLAZ01001429.1:592484-594984 GCA_014633955.1 Acropora tenuis
GAGCCCGCTGTTCTCGTAGAGATAGAAAAGAAGAGCCTTTCCATCTATGACGAGTTTAGTGTCATGGAGATCGATTGTTGTCCACAAATTTCCAGTCTCATGTACAAAGCTTGTTAGTCCTGGAATTCCCATTGAAGAAATTTTGGATGACCGTAAAGATGGTACTTTTTAGTGTTAAGTCCGAAGGACGGAGAACTACAGTACAGTATCAGGTTTAGAATGGGGTATGATATTTCAAGTAAGCAACATAATATTTCCTGATGAAAAATGTCGGATAAAATATGAAGTCTTACTTGACCCAAAAGAGGTTGAAAATTATTTGAATTCTTTGTTAGCTCACGTGTAGTGGTGGTTATGTATCTCGAATATTTCATCTAGGGGAGGGTGAGTCTCCTGTCCTTTTGAGAACACACTGGGAAATGTCGCTGATCTTCTCCCCTAAAAATAATCTGTGGTCGATATCCGAAATCGTCGACAGGTAGAGAAGGGTGAGTCACGTGTCTCATCCTTAGCGGATAAGTCGGCCATTTTGCTGTCGCTTTGCTTTGGAAGTTCACATTGTGCGGACGCTTTTTAGACATGATGACTTCGCACTACCCCATTCGGTACCCCTCGTTTAGGAATATTGTAAGTCTCTCGCCTGTCTCGTAGCTCGAGGGAATTCAAAACAAACCAGGCAGGTTTTGCAATTAAACAATACATAATTTAGTGGGGTAGGCTTGGCTAGGAAAAACAAATACTAAAGGCAATTATTTTTTGCCTAAGAATGCTTTTTAGGAGAGCCAGAATTAATGACCACTTGATGGATGTCCCAGACGTCCTATAGGCTAAATAGAATAGTGTTTTCACAAGCTTCTTGAAGGAAATCATTGTAAACCAAACGTTACTACTATAACCCACAGTGTCTTAGTTTTGCAAAATCAAAGTCGGCAGTGGGTCAGCGGTAAGTAACCCATTCAAGTAAGCGTCAATGTAATTTCCTAGTTTACCCTATTGGTAGAAATGCAGCTCAGGAGAGGGGAGAGTGTGGTTATCAGTTAACGACGGTAGTGTGCGTGGAATTGAAAGGAGATCCAATAGAGGTCTGGGGCATTAAGTTTACTACAAACGGGAGAAGTTGAACTTTGTGTTGTCTTGTATCAGTTGTTTGTACACAGTAGTGAACACATTTGCAGTTCTGCGACTGTTGAAGTACTATAAGATACAAACCAAATCAGAATTGAAGGGCATGCTTTTGATTTCCTATTGATCATATTGCGGCAATATTGGGAGGAAGGATTCAACAGACCACACAGGACACCTCAAGACGAACTATTTTATCGAACTACAAACGCTTGGTTTACGGGTGTTCTATTCGTTCTACTATCAACATTTTGCTCTGTAACACTAACTACAAACGTTTCAAATTAACACTTGCTGTTGTGATTGTTTATACTATAAGGAAAATTGCATGACATTGTTTCATTTTAACATTAATAAGGACGTTTAAGTAGAAGTTTATTGAATGACATTACTAGATTTGAAATTTGAGTATTTCATACTGGATGTCAATTTTTTGCCAGATGGTTAGGTGTTTGTAAAATTTGCTCTCCCGATTTTGTCAGTTATCAATGGTTTGAACTGAACCCTGGAATCCCGTCACGAAATCGAAAAGAAATAATTGTTCTTACAATTCACGGGAATCCAAAGTTTTACGGTAGTTGGCAATTTTCATCCGACTGAACACTGAAGTAGACTTTAAAATACTGTTACTGATTACGGTATAAAATAGATACCAGGCTAACATCAACTGTAATAATTTATCTTGCCGCAATGGTATGTACCTTAAAATCAATATTTTGGTGTTGTGGTACTCACTATGGAATTGAAGCGTGGTTGACATCAGTCGTAATAAAATATTCTAAAATCAGCATCTTAAATTGCCTGTATGGTGTGTGCTCTAAAATGAAATTTTGCTTTGTGGTACACACTATGGAATAGATGCCCGGTTGACCACGACTATAACCAATAACTGGTCTAAAATCAACGATAACCAATACACGATCTTTGATAGGCAATCTAAAATCAACTTGCACCCTGAAAGCTTTTGTCTCTGAAACAAGCTGCTACTCAATGTCTTCTTTTTTTTCTGAACTTGTACGAGCTAGTTCGCACTGACGATTGGAACTTTAACCAAACACAATGTCGACGACAGCGAAAATATCATCTGAACCTATAACTTCTCGTTTCTGCAATCATTTCTCAGTTAGTTAGGCCCGTTTCAAACGCCGTGCTTAAAGTCGCGCCGAACTAAATTCATTATTTAAGTTCGACTTTGGCACGACTGTAGCACAGCGTCTGAAACGGGCCTTATTCAAAGTCATTGCGCTTGCAAATTGTGTTCTATCCTGGAATTCAATTGAAACCAGTGCTTCAGAGAGAAGAAAATATTGAACATTTGCCATCATTTGCTCACGTCGTCCACGCAGCTGTTCAAAAATGAAAAATGCAGCGTGCGAAA
>BLAZ01001432.1:74709-79961 GCA_014633955.1 Acropora tenuis
GCTCAGAAGCTCCTAAATCTTTAATCTTTAATCATTATTTGTACCTGGTAAAAAATTCATGAGGTACAATAAGTTTGATTGAAAGTAGAAGCTCCTAAAAGCTAAAATGCTAATCCTATTTTTTTTGTTATTTATTCATTTAAAATTTTTTTTGCATAGGAATTAGCATGGTTTCTAGGGGTATTTGGGATAAATACTGCAAGTGTTATTTCAAATTTCACCAAAATATCACGAGCCGCCGCAGCTGTGAGTGATATTTGAGAAGTTTAGAAATATCATGAGCTGGTATTTATCCCAAATATGTACCGTGAAGAAACCATGCTGTTTCCTGTTTATACTACAAGGCAAAGAAATTCGGCACTTTATGTAACTGCTGTAATTCTAACATGTAAGTATTTCAAATTTGGCTTAAATACTACTGGCCTTAGCCAATCACATTTTAGAAAATTGACAGCCTGTAGTATAATTATGTAAATAATTACAAATTATATGACCATGACCATACAGTAACTCAAAAAAACAACAAGAATAACAACAACACCAGAAGAGCGTAAACCAGGCTTTGTAATGCAATAAACTATTATACAATACTTAGAGGGTTTGATTTTTCCCATTTTTTAATATAATCTACCTTATTTTTATTCCACTTACCAGTAATAATAATTATTGCTGCAACCTTTTCTATCTCATAAACCACTTTGATTTTTGCTTTCAAAACCTGTAATACTGAGTGAAACTCGTTTGATTTACACCTGTGAATACATAACTTTGCTGCTAGAATAACATGGTTTACCCCGATCAAGTCTTCTTCTTAATTAAAAATACCAAATAGAACATCAACTTTTTGTCTTTGTTTTTGAAGTTCTAATTCTATATGGGATAACATGAGGCAGTGATGGAAGGCCTCGGAAAAAGATCATATTGTTTCACAATTTACCACCTCAGAAACAAAGATTGGATGTTGGTTTCAAAAACTAAATGCAAAACGTTTGGAGACAGGGCTTTCTTCACAACTGGACCTGTACCATGGAACAGTTTACCTGATTATATTAGACAAATAACTAACATACAAAAGTTTGAAAAAGAACTAAAAACATTTTATTTAGACTATCAATGAGCGCCAGTCATTTATATAAATATAAATATCAAAAAAATGATATTTTACATTTTACCTAGACTAACCAATATATTTTTAATTATAGGTATGTATTGTTTTCTGATAATATAATTTTATTCTAATATGATTTTAGGTATAATTTTAATTCTTTAACTTTAACCAATTTGGGTTGTAAACAGCGCCATTGAACATTTGTAGCGAAGGCACTATATAATATATAACTGTATAATTATAATGATAATAATAAAAAGTGTGTAAATGTGCGAGGGATTCAGTTTCATTTTTGCAAAACATACAAAATGGGGAATCAATCATGTTAATCCTGACTAACTTTTCATTTTGTGAAAACAATGCTTAATATTTTTAACATTTTATATTGACATTTTTGTTTATAACAATACTTTAAATGTGAGTGAGTATATTTCTTTCCAGTCAATTTGGAGATTGGGAAAAAAGATCCCTAAACCTTTTTTGATCAGAGGAAGGAGTTTGCCTTGCATTTTTAAAAGCGTTAAGAGGTTCCAAAGTGACCAATGACACATCAATGTCCACATCATCAATTCTAAGATGAACTGTGGTAATGGTAATGGTAATGTACGGTATTTATACACCGCACATATCCCTATACAGTTCATGGCGGTTTACAATTCTTTTCTCATAGGTAGGGGGTGAGATCGGACGTCAGCTTGTAAAGGCGCCGCTGGCAGCCACTATCAGTTCATAGTTGATCTCACCCACCCAACTCACACATACATGAAGGAAGAGCAGAAGGCCAGACCACAACACCGAGAACTCCGTGACCTACCCTTTTCGAATAGTTTCTTTAACGTCCCACAGTGTTATTGAACTGTGCTGTTCAATTCATGACGTGTATATTGACCCCTTTGCTCAACAAGTTTCCTCCGCTGAATTGGTGTTGAGTCTCAAACTCACGAAGTCATCCTAGAGCAACTTTGTGCAAAGATGAGCCCTGAACAACTGAGGGCAAATGACCTAGCCATGTTAAAAGGTGCCTTTAACTATAAACTACCACTGAAGTTAGAAAACTACAATCTAAACATGAGGGAATTCTATGATTCACTAAGTTTAAGGTATGGTTGGACATGGGAATAAGCTCCTGTCCATATGTCAACAGATTTGACTTTGATCATGCAATGCTGTGTATCAAAGGAGGTTTGTCCTTAGGAGGCATGATAAGGTGCGTGATTTGTTTGCATCGCTGCTCCAGGATGTATGTCATGATGTCCAGATCAAACCACACCTGCAGACCCTAAGTGGAGAAATTCTAAGTAGCAGTACCAACTCATTGGATGAAGCCTGCCTGGATGTTAGTGTGTGAGGGTTTTGGCAAAGGGGACAGACAACATGCATTTTTTGATGTAAGGGTTTTTAACCCATTAGCAAAGAGCCACCTAAACCAAAGATTTGAAACTGTATTTACTTCTAATGAGAATGAGAAAAAGAGGCACTACAATTAGTGGATCATTGAGGTTGGGCATGGCTCCTTCAACCCCCTTTTTTCAAGTTTCAAGTTTATTAAAGATTAGAAAAACATACAAAGTAAGGTAGGCACTGCTCGCAGTTAGCTAGAGCTATTCGAGGCAAGCAGTGGTTTTGACGCACAACAAATAACAACAGATCAACCTAACAGAATGAAAATAGTAATTTATAATAAGGTAACTGGTAAAACAAGAAAATCGAAAATACATTGATGAAGAACTAGGACTAGATGTGTACAGCTGAAGAAATGAGATTTGCGATAAGAGAAAGTTACTTAGGCGATTGCTTAGCAATATTTAGAGTAAAAAAGAAGAAAGTTATATTACTCTGAGTACTTAAGTAAAGTGAACATGTATATACAAGAACGTTAGATAATATTGACAAGAGCAGAATGAATTATTACAGATCATGCAAATATAAGACACTGAGTTTATAAGATATTTTCAGTTTTTGATCAAATCAGGTAGGTCAATGTAATCGTCTGCTTCTGAAAATTTTTGAAGAATCAAAATATTGATTTTTGAGTTTAAAATTTGGTTTGGATGTGTGACTGCACATTTTAACAGGTAGGGTGTTCCAGACTTTAACACCGACCTGTGAAAAGGCACGGAGAAATTACCTCTTGACAATGATCTTGTGTTATAGGGCTGAATATTTGATTGGAAATTAAATATATTAGCTATTTGGGGTGGCGATAAATTATTAAAGACATCATGCATTTAGATAGCAACTGATTTAAAATAAAGAAAAGGTCTGGAGGCAATAAATTAGAGGAGATGAAGACTGGTACTGTGTGAGATTTATAGACACCAAAGAACATACTGTAAAGTCGGAGGGCCTGTCTCTGGAGAGGTAGGATTTTGGTTCTGTAGGTTTTCCCAGCACAGCCCTATGCTACAATTCCATACAATAAATAAGGTTGGATAAGTGATCTATAGATATGATGTTAAGTTTGGAAAGGTACGGAGTGTCTTATTCTGGCAATAATACCAAATTGTTGACATGATCATTTTCAATGCAATATAAGAGATGTGATGTTTCCTGGAGAGGTTCTCGTCAATAAGCAAGCCCAGATATTCAACATAATTTTTCCACTCTAAAGAAATGTAGGAATTGCTTAGATGGTCAAAAACTTTCAAATTGACTTGGTAAGGTAGTTTTTTTTTCTTTTGGGGTTGAAAAATTATGAAAGTAGATTTTTTAATATTTAGAGAGAGCTTGTTTGCTGTTAGCCAAGTATAAACCTTAGAAAGCTTGTTGTTTACTGTGGACTCAAGAGATTTGAGGTTTTTATCTGCATATAAAAGCTTCGTGTCGTCCACAAATAAATAAAACTTCAATTCGTTACAGCTATTGCAAATATCATTTACATTATTATATGAGAAAGAGCAGGGGTCCTAGAACCGATCCTTGTGGGACTCCAGATAGTAGTATTTCTTTATTAGATTTATTTCTGGGGCCAATTTCAGTAATCTGCTTACGTCCTACAAGATATGAGGTAAATCAATCATTTATGTACAATGCCTTGTATCCCATTAGTGACTCAGTTTCTGCAGTAATATTGAGTGGTTTACAGGGTGTTGAAGGCCTTCTGGAGATCAATAAATATACTGCATGTATACAGCTTTTTATCCATGGTTTGAATTTGATTCATTATGTCCAAAATAGCATGCTCGGTAGATCTTTTCTTACGAAATCCATAGTGTGAGTTATCAAAGATATTGTATCTTTTGAGATATGATTTTAGACGATAATACATCATTTTTTTGAAAATTTGATTGAAGATTGAGAGTAACCATATGGGTCTATGGTTAGACAGGTCAGATTCATCATCACTTTTATATAATGGCATGACTTTGGCAAGTTTTAATTTAGAGGGATATATTCCATTTCCGATCGACCAATTATTAAGAAGCGACAGAAGTTGGCTTACTGTATAATATGCTTTGCCCATCTTAAGATCCGACTTGGAAAGGAGTATAAACTATGTGCTTTGTTTTATGGGGTGTTCATTATTTCATTTTTTATTTTTAAGGGAATAGAAATATTGTGATCAAGGTCACCACTGAAGATGTTATCAATAAGTGAATATGAGTTATTATGTACTCTTGTTGGTTTATCAATTGTAGGGGTCAAGTTAAAGCTTTTCAAGGATAGGACAAAATTTTCGGTGGGAGTACGAGTTTGAAAACGGAGAAGATTTAGGTTAGAATCGCCCATTATAAAGACCTTTTTCCTAGAACCTTTACGTTTTTCTAAGGTTAGATCAAAATATTCTTGGAAATGCTCTGCAGAGGATTATGCTGCCTGTAGATAACTCCACATATTATATCATGTTTACACCCTATGGCAGAAGTAGAAGGGAAACTGAGCGCTTCTTAGCTGAACTCGGCACAAAGTCTCTGAGAAGAAATGCATGAGCTACGGCACAGTGATTGGCTGGCTTAGAGCCAAACTCTCCTTCAAATTACCACCATCAACTGTGCTATGCATAAGAGGTTCAAGAGCACCTGCCCTTGTAGAATCAGACACTATTTATTCACTATGTAAATGCTATGTCATTAAGCTATGTAAAGAGTATGTACTGGGTATTTAAAAGCTATGTTACGTGTCATACAGAGGCCTTATGTAAATT
>BLAZ01001435.1:43334-48334 GCA_014633955.1 Acropora tenuis
CTGTCAAAACCAGAGTAGTCAGTTTTATCCTTGAAACTCCCTGGGAACACTTGGAACAGACACAAGGTGCTGAATGGCTTTTGAATCCACAGAGTTTCCGTACAGCAGGAAGATCAGCTGAGGCAAGAATAAGTGCACCACGGTGTTTCAGTGGAGTTGAACTCTGGCTGGTTGAAAGTCTTACACCCCTTCCAAAGTGCCTTTAATGCATCCACAATTGGTTCCGGAAATGTGTTCAGTGATTTTGGCTCTTTTGCCATTTCTGGGATAATGCCTGCTACTATAATGTTATCCCCTTTGAATTTCAGGAAGTCCATCCAAATACTGCCATCATAAACATCTGCAATAATGTTGTCTTCAAGGTGGCGTTCTCGCCATTGTTCACACATTTCAGGAACTCCTGGCCTTTTAAGCAATCCTTCTACCTGATCAATGACACTGTTAAAACAGTAAAGTTTATGTGGATAAAAGGAAACTTTACCACTTCCTAGGATCACTTTTCGTGCCAATGCTGCTCCACATTCCCTCTTTGATCAAAATGGCTTGTAGGTACATAAGCTTGAAACAATTTGACCCCCTACATGCCTGGTGCAATTCTCCAGTTAAAACAGTGAGGCACATTTTGGACACACTGCAGACTTTACAAAGTTATCATGCTTAAAGTCCACAAACTGTCGAGGCAGGTAGAGTGAGCTTGGGAGCATAGCAGCCAATTGACAAACATATTCACTGTTACAGATGATTCCCATGACATGCAAAAACTGGAACACAAACCGTAATAACCATTCAAGACCATTGTCGCTTATTTTGCAAGTAGCTTGCCATAATGACAAAAAGTAGACGAGCCACTGGAGTAATGTAGTCAGTGCCTGTGTTGATAAATTTTCCTGTACTGGTTCTTGGAGTGGTTCATCATCAGCTACAGCATGGAGAAATTCTTCTACATCTCCTTCCCACACTTCTGGGTATTCGTCATCACTTTTATCACTATCAATACAACCACACACACTGAACGGACTGTTCATCATTCAAGCCTGATATTGGGAGCGCACCTTGTTCTTAAATGGCTTGTTAATACATTTCTCAACTAAATGACTTCAAGAGAAAAGCAAACAAACGTAAATTTGCATACGTGCTTAATAGCACGTGCTCAGTAACATGACACCCATGAAAACAATTCAAGCGTTCGAACCTTGGTTCGAATTCCGAGATTCGTGTGTTTGTCTCGCTCTACTCTGAACAAACAGTGTGGCGATAAATTTGCAACTGAGTTTTAAATCAGGTGATTGATGTTTTTATAGGGCAAAATCGATCAATGAATATTCGATGATATGAATAAGTCGAAAGGTTAAATAACTGTGTATGCGTTGTGTGCTCATTATCATTACAGGTGTGAACTTTTAGCTTTTGTTTTGACCTAAATCATGAAATACATGACTTTTTCACTTGTGTTTACGTTAACAAAAAGAGTATGCCAATCGTGTAGGGAAAATTGCTCTCAGATGCAACACGTTCTTTTGATAACTCTCAATTTTTTGGTGCGTCTTATAACCGAGTATTTTCACCTAATTTTCAGTTTGAGAATATAGCCTGATTAAATTGCTAAGTTGGGGGTGCGTCTTATAACCGAGTGCGCCTTATAACCGAAAAACTATGGTAATTCATTAATAAAATAAAAATATATGTTATGATATCAACATGAAGAAAATAAACTTCAAATACCAATTTTTGCCATTGAAGAAGATGTATTTGATTTTTATGTATATTACATTTATTCCCTTTCACAGTTTGCACCGAGCATTCAGATAAAAATTTGTAGACCAATGTGATGATACATGACTGTATGACTTATTGTCATACAGTGTGGCATTTCTGTAAAGCATCTGATGCTAGAAAACTAGAAAGGGTGCAAGAGAGGGCACTGCGTGCAGTATACGATAACAGGACAGCAGAGTACGAGCGAATACTAACTCAGGCAAGGCTGCCTAGGTTAGTAAATAGATGCTTACAAGACATACTGATATTAATGTGTTGGTGATATTGGCACCTGAACACATTTGTAACGTATTTCACAAGCAATTCAAGATTTATAATTTACATAGCAGTGATTTCCCTATTCCTAGTTTTGATACTGTATGACAAACATAGCATTAGATATTTAGCACCCTACCTCTGGGGAAAATAGTCAAAGACATTCACATCAAAACAAGACTTCGTGAATTTAAAAAAGCAGTTTGGGCCATTAACGTATCAGCTGTGTTGGACGAAAGATGTAGCTGCTATGCATGCTCAACATAACATTTATAGTAACATAATCGATTTTTAGTAACTTTGAACTTATTTGTATTGGCATTATTGTTATTATTATTATTATTATTATTATTATTATTATTGTTCGTACTCTTGCTACTATCTTAATTAATTAGAAGTATGAAATGAATTTGCTTCTAAAAGAAAAAGTGCACTGGAGTAGTGATTGGAGGTAAACAAAACTTCTGGATTATTTGACCCAAGAGCAACTCTTGCAGCAGCAAATAATTGGCATTTTTTCCACTGGTTTCAGTAAATCTCTTCGTCTTTTGTGTTTAAATTTATCGCTCAGCAGTGTGCACCTCTCTCTAACAGCACCCTTACTGACTTTGAATGGGTGGAGCTTAGGGCCATTCAGTCTCTCTGCAATTTTTTCCCAGATCTCGCCTCTGGAAATGCTTCCTTTTTTGTACTTAAAGGGTTCAAGTACTTAAATTTCTTGATACAAGCAATTGTCATGTTTCTCCGTCCACTCCATGTTTGATCTGAAAAATTTCAAGCATAATTATATCTAGCTTCGACAAACTTTTGCTTAAACAGACTTCGGTAAATTATTCAATTTTAATTTTAAAAGTTCTGGTTTAGCCTTGGTTAAGAAGGGAAAATGAGTTCACAATTACTTACTGGACTGTTTTCTTTGAGATCATTTTCATAGAAGCTTAGTTGCAGACAGGAACCTTTGGAGCTGTTTAGGAGAAAGAAACTTCAGTCAATTTTGTACGGTGGTCCACAAGTGTCACGGCACATACACCAAGTCACAGCACAACCACATTACTTTTGAGACGGTGGAAGTGAAAAAGACAGCAGCGACATTCAGTTAAAAATGGCGGAATCAGTGGGAGATGATTTAGGAGATGAGATCCTTGAAGAAGACTACAAAGAAGGTCTTATTCGTTATTATTTCTTCAGAGTTTTTGAGTATGAATACATTCGTTTGTTTTTATTGAAGAACCGTAACATTGAAAGCAGCCTAAGCATCTTGAAAAGACGATTAAAACATTACTGGCAAAAAAGACAACAGCCAGATTACAACATTGATGAAGTGAAGCTGTCCATCCAACAGATTATTAATGGCTATTGATGTTTGCAAGGATATAGGCCGGTATGGCACACACTACAACTCAGAGGAATGGGAGTATCCCGAAGGGACTGAGTCAAGAAAGGGTCATCGCGTAAGAAGGAAGACCTATCACAACCTGGTCCAAACTATGCATGGCATTGTGATGGCTACTATAAAGTGAAACCATTTGGTTTCCCAATGCGTGGCTTCATTGATGGCTGGAGTAGAAAGATCATGTGGCTATTTCGAACTCAATCCAATAACCAGCCCCAAACAATGTTGCAGCCTATTAGCTTGATGCCTTGGAGGAGTATGGTGGGTGTCTAGTTTATCTGGTTGCGGATTCTGGCACTGAGAATGTCATTATGGTGGGCATCCAGTTTTTCTTCAGGGACGATCCCGATAGCCACAGATATGTACTCCCCGAAATCAGCGCATAGGAGCCTGGTGGGGTATCTTCAGGAAACCCCATTCTAATTGGTAGATAAACTTTTTCAAAGAGATAATAGACAAAAGAATAGTTGATGTCACTTCCGATCTTTAAAAAGGAATGTCTGTGGTTTTGCTTTTCTGACCTATCGCAGAATATTTTAGACAAAAAAAAAGAACACTGCAACATACACTGTATTTGTTGCGCCTTTGCTGGGGTGTTTAATGTTGAAACAAAAGAAGGAACGACAATGGGAATGTTCCTACCTTGGGTTTTACAGCTGGACTGAGCTAGCAGGAAACCCATCCCATACACCAGAGCCATTCAATTTGTCCGGTGATGAACTAGCAGCAGAAGAGGGAACTAAGGCCACAATTTCAGGGTTAAGAGCAATGCTCTAACCCAGGTCAGCCCCAGATTAGGCAATGATATTCATGCTCGTGATAGAGGATGGCACTGAGGACACATTAAGCACCGAGAATGTCGCGTCCATGCAGTTGTTGGTTTGTCTGGATGCCATCGAAGATACCACAAAGACCACTAACGCTAAAGAGAGAATAAAAAAAAAACACAAGCAAAATGCCGCACAATTGCACAATTTGGTGCTGGAAATTGTAGGACCTCCTAGAGCGAGTACACGTCATTTAAAGTGTAGACCCGACTGACCAGCATTGGCTCGATGTTAACTTAGCCTAGATTACATTTAGCCACATTACGTATTTCCTCAGGAAGATTGTTCCATAGAAGAGTGCCTCTGTAACTGAAGCTACACTTCAGCTAATCAGTTTTTGGTTTTGGGAGTGTTAATCTTTTCTTTGAGTTGCAAAAATAGTACTTTGGTGTTCTTGGGGCAAACATGTTACAGAGATAAGCTAGGGCGAGATTATTAATGGACTTGTACATTTAATTAGCCTTTTGTTTAGGTCTTCTAACCAATAAATTGTCCCAATCAAGTGAGTTAAGAAATCTGGAACAAGTATCAAAGCTAGATTTGGTGATCAGAAGGAAAAATTTGAGATACCAACCCTGGGCTAACATTGCAATTTTACTGGTATTTCATTGGTCTTTCATTGGTATTTTAAGGAAGAGTTCCAACATTGGAATTGTGAAATAACAGCCAACATTGGAATCCCAAAATCACCTACCAACATTGGTAAAGCTAACTACCAACATTGGTAATTTATTTGAAATAGCGACAAT
>BLAZ01001435.1:136008-138508 GCA_014633955.1 Acropora tenuis
TGTAGCGCCGTATAAATGAATGCGAAAATTTATTGTGTAACGTGTTAATTGCAAGCTGTTAGTTATTAAAATTTATTCACAAAATAGTATAAATCCCGGTCCATGTGCAATTGTTAGTTTTTTTTTTGTTGTTCCAGAAGAAGAAGTTAAGTCGTTTTTGCGAATTGAGTTGCATCGAGTTCGATGAAATTTACAGCATTTTTTTACCACAGTTTTGTAAGTGTTCGTTCTTTTTCGTTTGTGTGTTTCCATATTCACTTGTAACTTTGTAAATTTTCATTTATTCTTTCAGTTGAATCGTACAACGTTAAACGAATTCAAGCTGTGGCGATTTGTTTTTTTATTTTTAACTGTGGCGGCAACGGCCGTCCACAGCTATGAAATGGTATCTAATGCGCATGTGCACCAGCTGACTGTGTCCCAACTTTAAGCGAGTTGGAAAACAACTGTTTCACAGGACTTCCGCTTGTCACTCGCTAAGCGAGTTGAAAAACCGCTTGCGAAAACACGGCCATTAATAGTTCTGTAGTTTCAATTTTAGTGACGTCATGCGAAAACCGGCAATAGGCAAAACAATTTAGCATGATTTTTGGAGATAATTCGTATAAATGACGGACTACAGGGCAATTAAGGACAGTACGTGTGAAGTATCACGTGCGTACAACAACATCCTTATCTTTAATCAAGCGATATTGTTTACTTAACACAAGGCGTTGTAAATCTAACATATGCTACGCCGAATGTGACAAAACATCAAGGCGACTAATAAATAAATCAAGTCACACAATTTACTATCAAGTTGCCTAGAATCAGTATCAATTTCTTTGTTTAATAAATCATACTTCTTGCAAATGATATTACCTCTTATTTCGTATCATGAATTCAATGTGCGTATCACTTGTACCTCGAATGCCAAGTTCGATGTTATGTAATTCAAGATGCTGTTTTTATGAATCAAGAAGTGAGACGACAGCTTTTGATCAGGTTCGCTACGCCGAATGTGACAAAATATCAAGGCGACTACTGTATAGGTCAAGTCACACAATTTACTATCAAGTTGCCTACAACCAGTGTCACTTTTTTTTGTTTACTAAATCATACTTCTTGCAATTGATATTACCTCTTATCTCGTACAATGTCCATATCATCGCGCCTCGAATGTCATGTTGCGTAATTCAAGACGCTTTATTCGATATTGTTTACCTAACACAAGGCGTTGTCAATCTAATTTAAGGTTCCCACGCAGTCGTTTTTAATTAGGCAAACATCACATTCTTTTGGTTGCACACTCGAGTGTCCGGTCGATTTCCAGTGGTTGGGCCCAACAAGGAATAATGAAAGACTAATTAAAAAGGGTGCGCTTGACATTTATGTTAGAAGTGTAAGAAGTGAGAAAGACATGCACCTCTTTAAGAGAGGAGGTGGGGTGTATCTATCAACTAATTGTGTCCAGATAAGACGAATACTGGGATCACTTTCAGTGTGAAAGTGAGTGCCAGCGAGTGGAAAACACTGAGTCAATGCACCGCCTCACTGAAGAATATGATGAGTTGCAGAGAAACCTTCATAAATTCTCTTGTAATGACGGTTAGCAAATCGCAAAACCAGCCCAGAACATCAGACGGACGTAAGGACACACGATACAGCGGAAGTTACTTTATTTATTTTCAAACATCTCATATATCACTTATTGATTTTGTTCGCTATGAGCTAAGATTTGGTAATTTTTTTTCGTTACTTTATGTTTCCCGGTCCACATAAACACTATAAATCGGTACGATATGTGAGTCTGGGCTGCCTGTAGTGATACTCATTGGATTACCGAGAATAGAATGAAAGTGGCTTAACATGTATGACACGTATGCACACCTTTTTTCCCCAGGGGGGCGCGGTGGTGTTCAATTTTGTGACAGGCATCGTCCGTCTTAAAATTTCAAGGACCCCCACCACAACAAGAACATCACCTCAAGAGCCTCCTTTTGCTATGTCCTTCCAAACCCCCAGCCCCTACCCTCTGACTGCTGTCCTCTTAGAATCTACTACGTAAATACCTCTTAGAGCTCTTTCCACTAACTAAATCACTGTACACTGGACTGGTTTTGCTAGCGCTTGAATATCCATTTATCTCGTGCATAGCGTCGTCCATATTGGAACAACGTAAGTTATAAAGTTCCGTGCGTGAAACGGCTTTCTCGCTTTATGCTGAACCATTCCCGCTTTCCTTCGTTCAGAAATCAAAAGGAAAGTACTTGGCAATTCAGTAGTTTCAAATGCACGAGATGCGATAATGAAAACAATGTCAATCGCTCTTTCCGGATGAGAAGATATTTGGAAAGCGATATGTTAGCCTGTCACGGGATGATCTTGTGACTGCTAAAATTGGCGGCATTCCTGCGTGCAATGTCTGACGCGCTTCAGCACTCTCACCGAAATTTTGCACCAGATGTTTAAAATGAAAGGATTTCTCGCATTCTTTCTGTGCCTTGTGGCTGCAAGCGGT
>BLAZ01001437.1:0-10000 GCA_014633955.1 Acropora tenuis
CTACATGTCTAAAAAAGATTACTTTTCCCAGGAAATTCCCTGGCATTGAAACATTTATGGCTTCAATTAATGCTGTTTGTGACAATGCTGGCAGGGCATTTACCAGCATATAACATTTACACAGACGATTTTTATCCATGCTAAAAATTATTGTTTGGGTGCCAAAGTTGTGTTTACTGTTTTCTCAGTGAAGCAAACCAACGAATGTTGTCTGATAACATTTCCCACAAATTTGTCGGCAATAATTGGGTTTGATTGCAAATTATCATAGAAGAAAACAAATGATCAGTAAACACAGGGCATCCTCCCCCAGAAACTTTTGAACTTTTAATGCTCGGAAACGCCAATCATAGCGTTCTGGGACATTAACTTATGGCCCATCAAAGGCCATAACTAAAAACGCTTGAAGCTGACATGAAAAAAATACAAACGGCTACCAAGCATGTATGAAGGATTACGAAGCCGTAAATGTTAACCTCCGAACTTGCTCTGATTATCGTTCTACTTTGGCTTATTCTTGAAAAGAAAACAATTCTTGTATCTGACCTTGTTTGCAGATTAAGGTCTTTGCGTAGGTTCAGAATTTCAGTGTTACAGTTACAGTTGGGCACGAGGATTCATGCAGTAATTCCAGTGCATATTTTAATATTGTCTCATTTTAGTGAATGGTGAGAATTAATGTTTCATGTTAGAGTTAATGACTTTCCTCTTGTAGTGGTCAGTGATATAGATACACAAGGTAAATTGATCATTTCTGTGTATTAATAGGAAAACATGGTTGCCACAACAAGAGGTTTTAGAAATTTCCTGACCTTTTCCTGAATGATGTAAAATGTCCCTGACCAAGTGAGTTAACAATTTCACAAATTATTCCTGATAATGGACTCAACGCACCCCTCACAGCCATCCCACACACATCCCTGACCATTTCCTGACCTGTGGCAACCATGTAAAACGACAACTGTTCAAACGTGACAAAATATTTCTTAACATTATATAATAAATAAACAAATGTTCTCATTACATTTTTTAATACTCTTATCGGACTCATTGTTATCTCATCAGACAACTTTGCACCAAGCTGGATTGTGATTAGCTTAATTTAGTAAGACTGATCATGACTCACATCATTCACTGTCATTAGTGCAAGTGCAGTCAATTGACATGGCAGAGTCTGCAAAGGAGAAATACTGACAGTCCATTTCTGCTTGCATGTATTTCAAGTTTGTGTTCAGGGTTTTTAGAAGAAATATATTTTCTTAATATCTTACTATTCTTCTTGACCTCCCTGTATGCATAATGTTCTTTGCTTTTTGGGGGTGTAGTTTATATTTGATTTCAACAACAATTTGTTTTTTTTTTTTTTTCAGATGAAAATCTAAATCCCCCAAAAAACAGAGAGCATTACAGGATTCGTGAAAGTAGAGAATTGAAATAAAAAGAGTGGAAAGACAGTGTTCTAGCAGGGCCTGATGACCCCTGGCATCTAACCTTTTCTTCCAGGCAATAGTAAAATCTCCTTACTTTACAATACATTATATGGTGAGCAACTTTCAATTAACAAATCAACAGCACAGGGCTCCCTTCATTTTTTCCTAGAACACAACCTTGGAGTGGTGAAGCAGCACATACTCATAGTAATACCTTGGATAGCTTTTTTTTCCTACCATATTACCATTTCTAATCCAAATAAGCACACATAGATGATATAATATCCTGTGGCCTTATGAACAGCCCATCTATTTTTGAAGGGTAAAGATGGTAGAGAAAACAACATTGTTGATTCTTACTATTAAATTCACTCTAAAAGTCTTTCAACTTCACCCACAATTCTGATATATAAATCAGATGCTAGGGTAATAGCCTGTATTGCTGCCAACTGTGTATCATTTAAACAGCAAGGTATATCAGGAACTTCAACAGAGTTTACTTCCTCCACAGATGCAGGACCCTGCCAGTCGATTCCATATTCGTCCATATTCTGTACATGAAAATAAACAAAAAGAACGTAGCATACTGTCCAAAAGGTGTCTAACTTTAACAAATTATATTCACGCTATCTATACATTTCTCGATCTTTCTACCTTACGTCGCGGCACTGTGGTTATAGTTGACTTGTACTGTCTACAGGAAAATTTCCCATAAACTTATGAATGGTTTTGAGGATGGGAAAATAAAATGATAATCAACCCATTCCAAAAACCATTATTATAAGACAAATACTGTCTTACCTTCAAAGGTTTGTGTTCCCTGAATGAAACCATGATTTGTAGGTAAAATTTTCCAATGGCCTAACCGCTTCATATTATTTATTGGCTCGATACATTGTAGCTGGGACAAAATTAAACAAGACCTCCCAGTATGTGAGTTTTGCATTTACTGATTTTTTTTTTATAACACAATTAAAATCAGAGCAAGAAAATATATAAATTAACATTGTTTTCATCACTGTCATATGAACAGATATTTGATTACATATTATTATGTATACCTCAACAACATCTAAAGTAGAGCCATTTGTTAGGTGAATACCCTGTATCCACATCTGCATGGGGCTCAGATTCTTTTCGGTCCTTAAAGGATGATGGGACCATGCATTTCTCCAGTTAGTCAGATTTCGGTTAATTATTGGAAGGTATATGTAGTGCAAACACCATAAGTGCACTTCACTGTCAGGATTCAGTAGATTCTCACTCTCAAGGTGGTGGAATAATTCATAAAAAAGGCAAAGGCATCCTTCAAACACATCTTTCCACAATCTTTCTATTCGCTGGTTGTGGGTACTTTTTCCTGTAGAAAAAAAAATGCTTTAAAACGATTCAAGTACATTATGGATATTTCTTCTTTTTTTAAATATTGACTGAATCTTCTAGTAGGGGAATTGGAGTGCAAAGACAGTTGTGTCTGTAGCTTGTGCTTCATGGATTTGCTATCAGGCTGTGAACTTTGTTCGTAGCTTGGCTGACAGGCAAGTATAGTTTATTGGGGAAATTACAGTTACAGAAAATGTAATAAATACTAGTCTTTTAAAAGATTATTCAGGCTCGTTAAATTGACTTTTGGGCTAGTACATGCTAGCGAGAACTTGCCCAAATGGCAACTTATAACATTGACTAGTGCTTCTATACCAGCTATTATACTTCCACGACCTGGTCCCCTATCAGGATGTTGTAGCATAAACCAACCAACATCATGGTTTTCCCCTCCCTTGTCACACCGTACTCTGGATGGCAAGCCATAATCTGAAACAGCCCCTTGAAAAAGTTTTAACACCGTAGCTGCCCTGTTGTTGTTGGCTGCATGCATGTAGACGGGAAGTCTTGAGTAGCCAACAATGCCACCATGTACGACAATTCTCCACCTTCAGTAAAACAAAATGACAACTTTCAAAAATATTGCATACCCATCTGTTTTGCCAAAACAAACTACATCAGGCTGATTCAGCAACAGAATGGGTACGCCAGTTGATGACAGCACGTGCAAATCAAACAACTGGCTTTACCAATGGCAGTGCAGCACATTGCACCCTGGAAGTCATATTTAGTGCTTTCCCTGCCCTTTTTCGTCATCAACTGACTTTCCTGTTCTGTTGCTAAATCAGCCTGCTGTGACAAGATGCAAAATAAACACTCATGACCTAATCAACTTGTGATTTCCATCTATGTGCCACAAGGACTGTGGTGCATGGACACAGTAGACTCGCCGTTTTACTGAATTTTTCCACCTGTTAAGAACACCAGTTGGATCTGTGCGCAGAATAGAAAGCTGGATTCTATCCCTTTGAATACGATGACCAAGACTTTTAAGGTGACCTTTCAGTAACCTTATGCCAACACCTGGATGCTGCTGCTGCACTTGCCTCACCAACTGATCAAGATCTTGATCACTGATGTCACTGTATGTTTCTGAAAGAAGGTGAAGCCTGAAGATATTGTGCTAAGGGAGGGGTGGGGGGGTACGTTAAACAAAAACTCATAAGTAATTTGTTGTGGGTATGACTGAAATACTAGAAGACAGCATGAATTTCGATTATGGAAAAAATAGTTGGTGCTACAACGAGTTCAGCAGGGGACAAAACAAAGAATACCGAGCTCACCTGATATCTTGACCCCAAAGTCGGACATCCTCCTTTCCACAGTCCTTTTTGAAATTCCCAACAGCTCACTTATTTTTGGTACTGTAAACCCACTGTCTACGAGGAATAGGAGTTGATCCTCTGATACATCAAAGGCAGGGCGACCTCTGCGGCCAGTGAGTAAACGGTTTGCTCTGTAGGTGCAGGGAACGCTCTTTCTCTGTGCGCTCAATAAACATGCAATGGCGGATCCTATGCCAGCCACGATAGAATCAGGTAAATCCCCACAATTTATAATAGTACGATTTAAATACTCCAATCGAAGCAAAATTCCGCTATAATCACCGTTCAGATCGGAATCTAAACGCTCCAAAGTTTCTTGTACAACAGTAAGTGCGAACTCTGCCGCCATGTTTGCGGTGAATGCGCAAAGCATGATGGACTAAGGAGTCACCCACGACCCACCCCCAGACAGATGGTCTTGATCAACGATCACTGAAGCGTGACGGAGAATTCAGAAGTCGTGTTGAAAATTTTCACGGTCGAGTTTAAAATATGACTCGGCAAGTGGCAAAATTCGACGAGTATTGGCACAGGCATTTAAGCTTATAAAAAGTAACAATGCAGGAAAATTTGTCCGATGTATAGTTTCATCGAGAGCGTCAAGTTGAAAATTGCATGGTTCTACTTTGTAATTCGATGAAGCGAGTTGAAAATACACGGCGAGCAATGTCAAATAAAAGAGTTGAGTTTAAAAGCTGAAAGACGAGTGTAAAAACGTTTTCCAATGATGCGAAATCTGAAGCAAGAGTGTAAAATTTTAAATTCGCCTATAAAATTCAACTACTAAGGTTAGAAATTTAAATTATGAATTTAAAATTCAAAAGATGAATCTAAAATTCAAACAATGAATTTTGGCGGGGATCGTACGCCATAGATAAATAGACCGCTGTCTGATCAATCACAAATCCATTTGTTTTGACTCTGAGTGGGCCATACCTGCTTCATCCAAACCAGCTTTTTATAGACAGTTTTATTGGCTTTTTTGGTTTTTGAGAATCTTTCAAGGAAGCTTTCACAGACGCTGGTGCATTGATTGTCTTTGCATTTTTCTCTTAGTGATGGTAGGGAAGACTGAAGGCGGAGTAGAGTAAGAAAAGTTGCTTTTATGATAATGCAGTATTTTAGTTCAGGTAAGGAAATAAAAGCATTTCGATCTTTTAGGATGGCTGCAACATTTCGAATACTTTTAGAAAACCATGATTGGTAGAAAAGGAAAAGGGGTGAATTGTCATCCAGGGACAGGGAATACTGTAGATTCTGCCTCCAGGCTTCTGATGTAGTGATGGATTCGTTCTTTGTGAAGGACCATTGTTGTGGAGCTCTGTTGGAATTCATACTTACACAATAAGGAACAGTAAAGTGATACTTTCCTTTTGATGAGATGGTGCTCAGAGTTCACTCAGCCAGGGGATGGATTAGCAAGACTTCATTCAGACTCTTGGGCATAGATTAGTCACCGCTGCCACCATGGCAGTTTTAGGGAGACGAGATTGCCACAACTAAGTAAACTGTAGCAGACTTAATACGGCCAAACTAATGATAGGAGTAGGGATACTGCAGTGGAAAGAGCACTCTGCTACCACCACGGTAGCGCAGGTTTGATTTTCAGACTTTCCAGATGTCATGTGTAGGTTGATTGTTAGTTCTCAATTCTGCTACAAGAGGATATCATGGTGTTGTTCTATAAGCAATACGTGATTAGAATTACTGCTTTACAATGGTAGACGTAGGCAGCTATGGCAAAGACAATGATGCTGATATTGTTAAAGGCTTTGCTAATGGGCTAATGGATTTTTTGACATTCCTGAGCCAAGTAAAGTCCATGGGCATATTTTACGCTAGTGATAGTGGGCAATGACATAATTGGTCTGAAATCATACTTAATGGAAACATACACTGAAGAGTTATTCAGATTGTATGACGAGAAAAGTGGGTTGAGTTTGAGACGTACAGCCGAAGCTCTCGTAAGCGACCACCTCTGGAATTTTAAAAAGTGGTCATAACTGGAGCTGGTCGCTTAAGAGAATGGGCTCTCATAAGGGACCACGCCCTAAAACAATAGAGGCTGGTCGCTTGTGAGAGCTTTTAGCATAAGGGTTTGGATATGTAAATGAGTTGTTACTAGTATATTTTAGATAATATTTAGTTATTGCTTGTCGTAGAAGGGGTTTGCAAATGTATAGTTCACGCATAAAAGTGGCTAATTTCTCATTCAGATAATTACAATTCATAGCATAACAACTGCCAAAAAGTGCTAACGCACTGATACAGCGTTAAGGTGCAATTATGACATATCAGAAACTCATAAGGGTTGAAACGTGTAACGAGCGTTCACAGCTACCGAATATTCAGTGCTAAGTACCATATTTGGAAACCCCTCGCACCAGTCTTTTATGAAAGTAAACACAGCGCGGTCAACAAATGTTGCAAAATTATCGAAATTTGCAAATATGAAACTTAAGTTCCACAACGTGGGGTTTTCCCCGGGAGGAAAACCAATCTTTCCAAATACTGCCTCAAAGAAAAAAAAACGTTATCAGAAATTCAGCAACAGAGGTTAGCACCAAGGGAAGTTCGCCCGCCAAATGGCGTCGTTTTCGAGCAATTACTTGTAGTCCAGCATTTCGTACAAGGAAACCTCTTGACCACTTAAAGCCACCTCTGCAAAGAGGTCGTCCCCGGAAATATGTTGACAAGTTTTCCGCGACAAAAAGGGGGGTAAGTCGACTCTGAGTGCGGTTTCAAGGATGGCTCACACACGTTCAAGAAATTGCCGAAGAACGTGGCCTTGATTTTGTCATTGTTAAGGATGTCACTTGTTACAATAAGCCATTTGCTCAGCAGTTTAGGCGACCGGTCTGAACCTTTTTCAGTATGAAAAATCTCCAGTAAGGATTTGATCAAACGCGATTCCAACATCACTTTGAGTAGCTGCCCACATCACTTCAACCGTGTCTTCATGTAATCGCAGAGGTTTCTTCCAGCTGGTCTCAACAGCCTTTTTCACCTCCTCGGTTTTTTCTCTTAGTGTTTCACCGAACTTTTTCACTCTATTTTTGGACTTTTGTGTTTTCGGTTTCGTCTCACCGGAGTGTCCTCCATTATATTATTTCGCACGAGAACATTGGTGGTATTGCGTCCTGATTGGTTGAGTGTTTCTCTCTTGTTATTCCAAATATGGTACTTAGCAAATTGAATATTCGGAAGCTTGTTTCCCAACACACAAGGGGCCGTTACACGTTTCAACCCTTATGAGTTTCTGGACATATATATATATATGTATATACATCTATATTAGAAAGCAAAATAGCAACGGTTCAGGCTACAGTATTTGAGTCTCAAATCTAAGACTTAATAAAGAAGTTCTTGATCGATGATTGTTTCAATGAGTGGAGTTGTCAATACACCAACACATCTTTAAAGCGTGCAACAGCTTTACACAGTTCTTTGTTACTCCGCCAACTTATGAACAAGACGGAGTGCTGCCTTCACAGAACCCACCTTGGAAGTCTTCACATGGAGATCAAAATCATCGCTAGCTTCGTCGTCATCGCTCTCCTCTGCAATTTCAGAGTGCAAATTCTCTCTCCAGTTTGGCGAAGAGGTGTCTACCGGTGGCTCGCATGCGTCTACGTCATCATCAAAGCTTGACATGTCAAGATCTTGCCCCTAGGTAGAAATCTTGGACAGCAAAGTTTCAAGCTCAAGCTCCTCACAAGCAAAAGGATTGTCAATCTCAATGGCCTCTGCTTCGTCAGGATACATGTCCACATACTTGAAACACCCAGTTATAACTTCTGGCTTTACCTCCTCCCAAGCGCTCACCATCCACCTGATAGTCATCAATAAGTGAAGACTTGATGATTTTTGATTATCAATTTCACTGGCAATGTATCGCAAAAGCTTCAGTCGATAATGCACCTTCCATGTTTTCATGATGTCAGCATCTGGGGGTTAAGTGCATAAGGTAGTGTTCTTTGGAAGAAACTCAAGTTTGATATTTAAGAATATACCCTTAATAGAAGAGGGATGGCAGGGCACAATGTCTAGAAACAAGAGGATCTGTCGGTCAGTGTGCTTGAGCTTGTTGTTTAGTTTGGTCAGGACGTTTATCATAATGTCTGACTTCATCCATGCCTTGTCATTACTGAAATAATAAGGAGAGATATCCGGCAAATTTGTGAAACAGAGGGGTTCTTTACTACTGCCAATTAGGGTTGGGATTTCCTTTCCAGCAGCGGCATTCACAAAAAAAGCTGCTGTGATTCTTTGCTTGGCATTTTTCCCACCTTTGCAGCACTTGCCCCTTTCTGCTAAGGATTTCTCATGTAGCGCTTTCCACATTGTACCAGTCTCATCCTTATTCCAAATGTTGGCTGGTTCAAAACCTCTTATCAATTCCTTTACCAGCTCTCTCCAGCTTTCAAGTGTTTTTTAACAAACATCTCCCGGCAACACTCATTTGTGCCATATAGTGCCTCTGCTTCCATTTAGCAAGGCAACTATTAGTGCCTTTAAACGAAGTTTCACCTCTGCAAAGTGTTAATCTTTTTCAGTTGGTAGCACTGTTCGAAGACCATGCCTCAAGAATACTCTCTTTGTTCTTTAATATCTTGATGATTTGCGCCTTCTCACATTCAAATGTTTTTGCCAGCTTCCTGGTACTTTCCCGACAGTTTTGAAATGCCCTTATCACTTCCACTTTTTTGCCAAGCATAAGACATTTTCTTGTGCTGTGATTTTACTCTTTGATTCCTTTGGCTTTAATAATGATAATAATAGAAACGTTCTTAGTGCCCATTTAAAAATCTCAATGCGCTTACAATAAATAATAACAATAGCAAATTAGCAATAACAACAATAATTAAAAAAAAACTTAACTACAAAAGGTATCATTGGTCATCAAAGTCATTAAAATTTGACAGAGACGAAGCTGACTTAATATGCTCAGCGGTAGAGTTCCACAGTCTAGGAGCAGCTAAGGCAAATGCCCTCTCACCATAGTAGAGGGTATTAGGGCGGTACGAGTTCAGGTGGAGGTAGTGGTAAATTTATTCCATACAAGTGGCCTAGTTTTTACATGAGATTTGTCGTAGGTTAAAAGGAGTCAATTAGCTAACATTTATTTGAACATTTCTTCAGTACTTTGAGGTGGCAACCAGTTATTATAGAATGAAAAGAAAGGAACTGGAATTGAAATTGAGCTTCTGATTGCAAAGAAAAAAGAGGGTAATAATAATCATTACGATTGAATTATATTTTTTTATGTTCTTCCCAGAATAATTCAGTGGTCTGGTGAAGGAAGTGTGGGATTTTAACTTACAGTGTGGCTCATGTGCTGTGCACTATATTCTTTAGTACACATTTATGTTGATGTGACTCAAAATATTTTCTTTTGTATAGGTATTCACATGATTTCGAGTGCAATTTTGGAAAGACTAAGAAAATTGCACGAGCCCGTAATTTGAATTTTCCACTTCACTTTAACCATGCATTGAGGACAAATAAATTTGCAACCATAAAAATATTCATTGCTTCTTTATTCTGTTGAAATTTGCTGGAAATTATTAACATTAGCGCTTACATTTGAGAAAACATATAGTTTTCGTCATGGCAACACCTGACTCATCACAGTGTTGTGCGGAATACATAGGTCATCACTTCCAGTAAGCTGTATAACATCAAACCCATCTGGAAGTTGGGCATTGTCAAGAATACACATGTTATGCAGGACTACTGTTGCAACAATTATGTCACAACAGCAAGATGGGGAGAACTGCATGGTGCCCCCCGAGAAATCAAGGCACCGAAACCTTTGTTTTAAAAGGCCAAAGGATCTTTCAATGATATTCCTTGTTCTCG
>BLAZ01001437.1:20000-22589 GCA_014633955.1 Acropora tenuis
TTGGAATCAGAGAAACCTTGCTTGGAAGGGTGAGTTGCGGTTCCAATGCGGAAACTATGGCCTTTGTAACGGCTCGTGTCTAAACCACAAAAAACAAGGCAGTATTGAACGAGCTGATGGTGACCAGGCGCAGACCACTTTCGCAAAACAGAGGACCAGAAGCCGCGCCTCTCATGCCACAGTAATCAAGTAGTGTTTGTACTGGGCAAACTGACACAGAATTTTCTCTTGTGATGAGGACTTCAAAAGCTTTATTCACGGGATTGTGTTTGAATTTGCGTATTGTCAACTTGGCCATACTTATGCTCCCGTTCAATGATATAAAACAAAGATCGTCATATTGCAGAACATCCCCGCTCGAATCCACATTTTTGGCCGCTAGCTCTCCAATGCAAAAGAAACCATAAAAAGCTGTTGTAAACATCGCAGGATATTGCTTCTGTTGTGCCGCCAAGGAATTGGTCAAACACAATAACTTACTAATAGGTGAAGCAATGGACGCGACATTGGCAGTCAGGTATCGGAAACTCTATTTCAGCTAGTTGCCGTCAACAGCTTTTGTATCAAAAAGGATTTCGTTGGGTCACCAATACCCCTAAAATGATGGACATAGCCAATGGCCGAGACATATGAGTGAATACTAGCAACCACGGTACGAAATGAATAAGGCTAAGGCATCAATTTTCACGGAGTAGTTGGGTTTCGCATGCACTGTAGAACCTAGCATGATGTTGCCGATAACACGTTCACACATGCTGATACACTTTGTGACATTCGGACGTTAGACTAGAATTGAGAAGTTCGTACAACTGAGCGACCAATTCCTGGGCTGAAGGTTCTCGGGAACTGGGGTTGGGAATTCGCCCATTCCATGGGATATTGCCTTGTACCGCTCTATCTGAAAATGGCGCTCATTAAGCCTTCCCGGAAGATGACGAGCGGTACAGAAAATATTGAGTTTAAGACGATCTTATATTTAGACGCCTGCTTATTTATTATGTCCACTAAAGCAGCGTTATCGGTCACGAACGTTACACGTTTATCCGGCAATTGATCCCCCCATATATGTAATGCAATTACGAAAGGAAACAATTCTAATGCCGTGATGTTCAGTGTTTGTTAAGACTCAGGCCAACTACCATAAAACCAATGTGTTTTAAATGAAGCCCCGTATCCTTTAGAACCGGCTGCACTCGAAGTAATTTCATATCATGAGGAGGACATTCATTCATCCAGAAAAAATGTGCGACCATTGTATTGCTCCAAGAATGATAGCTAAACGATTAAATCAATTTTGGTGTCTTTGTTTAAGCGGATTTTAAAATAGGGCCTTTGAATTCCTCTCGTAAGATCAATTGGACTCCGTATGAAGGCTCTACCCGGCACAATCACAGAACATGTAAAGTTTAAGAGGCCAATTAATGACTGAAGTTCGTGTAGAGTGACTTAACACCTCTTATAAAAATCCAGCAGCATCGCGCAACATTTCTCGAGTTTTTCCTCTGGCAATCGAGCTTCCATGCGAATAGAATCTAGAGTAATCCCAACAAAAGGCAATTCGGTCTCGGGTCCTATGCTTTTCTTGGGCGCAATGGGAACGCCTGAGTGAAATGAACTGTGACAGTAGATTTTCGCAAGACTACTTACTTTTGGTTAGTAACAAAAAGTCATCCAAAACATGAATTATCTTGTCGGCCCTACTGAATCGCTCAAAAATGGCTTACAATGACCAACAGCCCATTGGGAGGCAGCGATCGAAGTAATAATTTCCCTGCCACTGTTGTATAAGTCGGAACTCGTTGGGTGCTTTCTTAGGGACGATTCCTAACGGTGACACAACAAAATTATCGAACGGCGGGGCACTAAATGGGTTTGCAACCCTACGGGCTTCGATTTCGTTGTGTAATTCATCCGTTACGATGTTTGGTTGGTCGTGGGCACTAAGCAAATTTGGAGATTCGAAGCTTGATCTTAAATTAGAGTAATGAATATGAAACCCATATGAGAAGCCTTGTATTAAAACGTTTTTTAAAAAGGGGTCGTAATCACCCAGAACTGAAGTGAGACGGTCAATTCTTAGAGGGGTGACTGGATTGCTCTCTAGGAGACGCGCTAGGCGCTGTTGTTCCCCTAAGCTTAATGCTCGAGGTTGGTAGCTCCCCTCCCTCTGAGCAATTTTTGGCAGCGTGCTTACCTTCACATCAGTAGTCCGGCAGAATGGTGAAAGAATTGTGGGTTTTGTGGTAAAAGCACCAAACTTGGTACAATTATAGTTTATGACATGGTGAACAATTTTGGATGTGGAGCCCACCGAGATCTATCCCATAATAATAGTAAGCGCAGGTTTCTTTTTTGCCCCCCTGAGAACTGGCATGGAAACGAGGCTGGCACTGAATAGTCTTCATAACACCTTTATTAACATGTGTAAAACAGTCACTAATGTAGAAAAGTGAAATGTAATGTAATCCAAAGATGTGTAGCGGCTAAAATCCGGTCACGTGACACATCGGCATGGAAACGAGGCTGATTCTGAAAACTCTTAAAAAACCACTATCTTTACAGTTTCAAGCCATGAAGAACAGAATATAT
>BLAZ01001437.1:178401-180901 GCA_014633955.1 Acropora tenuis
ACTGTTGGGAATTCAGACATGCGTTGATCTTAATCTAATTAAGCGTGTCTGGGCAATGAATGCCAATGCGCCAGACATCATTCAAGAGTACAAAGACGTGTTTGGAGAGTTAGGATGCTTGAAAGGGGATCATCACATTAACATTGACCCTAACGCCACACCAGTGATCCACCCACCTCGCAAGATACCGATCTTGCTAATGAAGAAACTCAAAGCTGAACTGGAACGCATGTGCAAGCTGGATGTCATCAAAAAAATTGATGAGCTGACCGATTGGGTTAGCTCGATGGTGATTGTGGAGAAAGGCAATAGCCAACTGCGCATTTGTCTAGATCCAAGGGACTTGAATTCAGCTATCAAATGCCACCACTATCCAATGCCAACTGTTGATGAGGTTCTTTCCAAACTAGGTGGTGCCAAAATCTTCTCAAAGTTAGATGCATCCAGTGGATATTGGGAAATCAAAGTGGACCAAGCAAGCGCAAAACTGCTAGCATTCAACACGCCGTTCGGACGCTACTGCTTCAAATGACTTCCGTTTGGAGTGCACAGCCCAGCAGAAGTATTCCAGAAGAGAGTTAATGAGATCATTGATGGAATAGAGAGTGTAGCAAACGAACCAAGATGACATCATCGTTTTTGGTCGAGACAAGGAGCAGCATGACAAAGCCCTAAGAGATGTCCTAGACAGAATCAGAGAGTCAGGTCTGAAGCTGAATGAGAAGAAATGTCGTATTGGAGTCACTGAGACATTTCTAAGTCATCATTTCCAAGTATCAAGCCAGATCCTAGAAAGATTAAAGCAATAACAAACATGCCTACTCGAAGCAACAAAATGGAAGTTCAACGATTCTTAGGCATGGTGATGTACCTTGGTAAATTCCTACCGAACCTCTCCGAGGAAACAGCTCCCCTGAGACAGCTTCTTGAAAACGATGTTGACTGGCGCTTTGATGAAGGTCACCACAATGCGATTCAGAAATTAAAACACCTTGTCACAAGTAGCACGATACTCACCTACTATGCGTTAAGGATCACAGCAGACGCCTCGAAGTCAGGTCTAAGCGCTGTGCTTGAGCAATGGCATAAAGACGCATGGAAACCCATCGACTATGCCAGTAGAGTTGTGACCCAAAGCGAACAGAACTACGCTCAGATTGAAAAAGAGACACTGGCAATTGTTTCTACATGTGAACGATTCCATGAATACACCCACGGAAGATCAGTAATGGTTTGCTCAGACCACAAGCCACTCAAAGCAATTTTCTCCAAACCGCTTAACAAAGCCCCTCCACGTTTACACAGGCTACTACTTACACGTCCAGTTGCAGACACCCTCAGTAGAGCCTACCTGACAAAAGAACCAGATCCAGAATATAACCTTCCACGTACACAAAGCACTACACAGCCTGCTGGTTTCAGACACAAAGCTAGAAGAGTTCAAAACTGAAACTGCAAAAGACCAAACCCTACAGCATCTGAAATGCTTCATTCAGCATGGTCCTCCGCCCAACAAGAGTCGCATCCCGGATGTTGTAAAGCCCTACCTTACATTTCTTGATGAAATCACAGAAGCACAAGGTATCCTTCTTAGAGGAAATCGTATGATTGTACCATCACCGATGAGAAAGGAAATGAAAGCAAGAATTCATGAAGGCCACTTAGGAATTGAACGATGGAAAACAAAAGCATGGGAATGCCTCTTTTGGCCAGGCATGACCACTGAGATAGCAGATATGGTCTCGCGATGTGAAACATGCATCCAGTCAAGGAGGAAACAGCAAAGAGAGCCGTTAATCCCATTGCCACCAGCCACACATGCTTGGAACAGGGTAGCCTGTGATCTATTTCACATGAATGGAAGAGATTATCTTCTAATAGTCGACTACTTCACCAGTTATCTGGAAGTAACCCTACTTACTGAAAGCACAAGCTCAGCAATAACTGCACATACCAAATCAATTTTTGCAAGACATGGAATACCAGACACTGTCATCACAGATAATGGGCCCCAATTTACAAGCACAGAGTACCGTGATTTTGCAAAACAGTGGGAATTCAAACACACAACCTCAAGTCCATTACATCCCAGAGCAAATGGCAAGGTTGAGCGCACAGTGCAGACAATTAAGGGACTTCTCAAGAAAGCAACCAGGTCTGGTGAAGATCCATATCTAACACTGCTTAATTTTAGGGCCTACTCAGCACCGGATGGTACCCCCTCGCCAGCAATGCTACTGATGAACCGGAAGATTAAGACACGTTTACCAGAGTTGAATGAACAGGAACTCTCAACTAGATCGCTTAAGCAAAAACAGTACTATGACAGGCATACCAAGGCCCTTCCAGAAATTTCCAGTGGATCCAATGTTAGACTACATGATGGCAAGAGCTGAAACTCCAAGGTCATACATCATTCAAACTGAAACCGGAGGACAGCTACGAAGAAATCGTCAAGATGTATTAGTTCCTCAACATTCAGAAAAACCAGACAGCGAAG
>BLAZ01001437.1:188401-190901 GCA_014633955.1 Acropora tenuis
AGCCAAGACGGGCTATGTTTTTTACTTTCAACTTTACCTCGGCCCAGAAGATGGACATGTTGGGCAACATTTGGCACACAGGGTGGTCAAACACCTTACTTTACCCACAGAAAACGAATTCCACCACTTGTAGATGGACAAATTTTATTGTGATCCTCACCTATTTCTAGAGCTAAGGAGGGAACAAGTGCTTGCATGTGGCACAATCACGGCCAACTGAAAGGGATTTACACCTGCTATGGAAAGGAGGATGGATCATGGAGATTATGTATGAAGGTGCCAAGAAAATCTGGTTGCCATGGCTTGGTATGACCGGCGCTCTGTGCATTTGATCTGCATTATTCATCCTCCTGAAAGTGTTGGTAAACCAACCACAGTTCAGCGTAGTTCTGAAGGTGGAGCCCGGCAGCCTATACCTTGCCCCCCAGCAAAATGTGGGTGAAGTTGATCTGGGACACCAGTTTCAGCAGAGCTTTTTGGTCATACAGCAGACCAATAAAGCCTGGAAAAAGCTCTTCTATTATAGGCTGGAAGTGTGCCTGCTATTTTGAAGGTAAGGTAAAAACCACAAGATTTTCTTTCATTTAGAATTGCTATCATGCGCCATTTGGTGGGAGGAAAGTGTTTTCGTGGTCAGCCTGCTGCTGATATAGATGCCAGGAGGCTCAACAGGCAGTATCATGCAATTTCTGTGGAGGAGGGCAGAAGGGACTGTGTTGTTTGTGCAAAAGTAGTTTCAGTCCAGAACCTTAGCAGATACTTCAAAGACAAAACCAACACAGCGTGTCACGTGTGACCGGAAGCCACTGTGTGTTCACTCCAAAAGAAATTGCTCGAAAAGGTGACACTCCATTGTGGAGTACTGGTGATAGGTGAATGAAACACTCCAAAGATGTCAGAAATATGAATTTGACAGTATTTCAAGCATTTATAGTGCTTTCAACCACTGTCTTCACTTGCAATTTTTTGTAAGAACAGCACCATTTTTTAATCGCACAGCAAATTTATTACTTGTTTTACCTTCTGCTTATTATTTTAAGGTGCTTTCAAGTGCATTTAGGTAATTTCTCATCAGCATACCGTAAATGATCTAATAAACGCAGGGGTGTGTTTATAAAATTTCAAGGGTCCAATGAGGGGCGGGGGGCATTTAAAAGATATGAGGCGTTTATTCTAATAACTTTAAGTCTAAACCGTGTGCAAATCCATAACGGTATATGGTACTGCTTGTTCCTATAGCTCAATGTCAACATCCACATCCTTGTCGAGCACCATGGCATTTTAATCATGAGCCTCTCCTATGTCTGAGTTAGTTATTGCTTGAAATGGGTCTGGAATGAAGAAACAGCCTTCTCGATGAGCAAAATTGACTTTATTGCCAACGATGAAGTAACCATTCTACAATCGAACAGAAATGCAACAAATGACGAAAAGGCACGAGTGGACTTAGTTATTGAAACAAATACACTTACAAGAACTCTGTACGGTAAGAAATATTGAATAAGTCCTTCAGGTAGTTCGCAGTGTTAGAAACACAAACATGGCCGACTCCTTTTTGGCCAAAACAGTCCCCGGTCAGCGGGTTTACTTAAGAGAGGACCTGGTACCGGATTGACTAACGGGAAACTCTGCATGGAAGTGTCGAGCTATCTCACTGTACAAGTATGCAGCAAAAGAACACGTGAAGTAGGCCTTGTAATTCTGCGATGCTACAATGCTAGAACAAGCTGAAAGGAAATTGCTGATATCCGAAGCACAGAGATCAACAACATTAAAGGACGCTATCCTCACTTTCAACTGGAAATTGAGCAAGATACAACTTGCACACCGGTGTTAATTAAGCAAGAATGCAAATAAATTGATTGATTGTATTGTACATCTGTTTCCAGTTTATGTGTGATTTACAGGGAAGGGCGTGCATTTGCTAGAGAGGGACTTTTAATACAAAATTGTCAGCCTAGGGGAGCGTTAATAAGATAGGAGGCGTTCAAAAGAGAGAAGGCATTTATTAGATCATTTACGGTAGTTGTGAACTATCATAAACCTACTGGAATTTGACAATTACCATACTGCACCTCTGCAAAGAAAAAAAAGTATAACTTTAGTACCAATGATGATAATTGCACGAAATAAAAACTTCCTGCATACTGAAAATATTTTCTTTTGTCTAATGCAAACATTATGCTCACTGCTGTGTAACTACACCGTGTTACTTGGGCAAGAAAAACAAGGAACACAGCATTTTGTTATACTAAGGGCTGACAAGGTAAGCTCCAAATGCCTTAAATTATGTATAGTTTATGGGCGGGTAGCATTAAAGGGTAACAAGCTATAGCCTGATTAGTCTACCGACATCATACACAAAATAAAAGTCCCCAGGAATCTGCCACAGGAAGGGCAAAGGCAATGACTTAAAGACAAAGATGGAAAAGTAATTGACGGCAAGGAAAAGAAACTGGAAAGATGGGCAGAGTACTTCAGAGAGCTCCTCAATGTAGAA
>BLAZ01001437.1:255498-257998 GCA_014633955.1 Acropora tenuis
TGATTAACAAGAGGTTTGTGGTATTGGCCAAAGAAAGACATTGCAGAGACTGAATGATCCACTAGTGCAATTGTGGATTATACTCTGTTGCAAACTTGTACAATGATTTACCAGCCAGCATAAGTTCTATTATACAGATTACCGTCATTTTGTTAAGGGAAGTGCCAAAATTCTAAAAGCTAAGGCTATTATGCGGCTGGCATAATTTTGTCATAATTTTTATCATCCTGATTTTCATGATTTTATACCTTAGTGTAAATAATTTATAATATGTATATAGTAGAGCGTATAACTTCTTGTTACATATTAGTTTCATTTAACAGATATCTATTGAGTTTCATTTAGCAGATGTAGAGCTACTCTGTAGAAATGCTGTTAATAATCGTTATTATTATTATTATTATTATATATTATTGTTATTATATATTATTATTATTATTATATATTATTATTATTACTATTATTATTATTATTATACTGTTCGTCTCTCCGGTCATGTCATACTACTGTTATGATAATGTATATATTTTGTGGTGACAAATCTCAATAAACTAAACTAATTATAACAAATGAAGAAGGTACTGTGATGTCAGCACATTGAGCAGGGTGTATGACTGCCCTGGGTGAGTGCTTCTCACATATAGCAAGTGTACTATTCTATATTAAAGTTGTCACTAGCCGGACAAAACAGAAGGTCAGCATGTACCCAGGTTAAGTGTGGCTGGAGTGTGCCAAGTAAAGGTTGATTACACCAGAGTTAAGGACATCAACTTTTCTTAAGTTTGTGCTGCAAGAATGGTAACAGTGATCAATCCTCTACAGGGATAAAAGAATCACATATAGTTCAGAGGTAAGTACAACAACCAAGGATGAGCTTGAACAGTTGCGCAGTTCTCTCAGTGAATGCAAAGCCAAACCTGTTTGCCTAAGTTTAGTAGAAACATATGCAGATGAATTGATGAGGGATACAATCTATCCGAGATTTATTTGATGAGAAATACACTAACCTTAATTATACAGAGCTCCTACAACAGTGCCACAAAGTTGAAATAAGCCTGACAAATGAGCAAATAGAAATGATTGAGAAAGAAACCATAAACCAAGCAAATGGCAGTGCTATCATCACAAGGCTGGACGAATTGGTGCATCTCAAAGTCATGCGGTAAGACATTTCAACCAAAACAAAGAGCAAAGACTCAAAGAGCTGGAGAAAAAGTTGGTTTTTATGAGGCAATAGAGAGAGCGAAGATTTGCACCTGAGGAAAAGACCTGAAAGTACTGACAAACCATTTAAATTTCCAGAGTACAATCAAATGGAACCTGAGACAAATCGTGCAGATATACACCATGAGACTCGCAGATGTTACAAACATTGTCGACGTGAAAATGATCCCAATTTATAAGAACGTGTTGCACTAAAACCAAGTTTCACCGCTTTTCAACACCGGGATCATGTTTTCAAATTCAAAAGTAATCGGGCAGACAAAAATGAGTGAGCGGAATTCGGTTTTAGAAATTGAAAAAAAAAAAAGGGCTCAAAAAATCAATAGAAAATGGCTTTGTGGTTGAAATGTACCTCAAATCATAAAAGGACACTATAAATTAGATACCTTTCTGATTTTAATTCACAACATTAAGGAAAACGCAAGGTATATCTTAAAAGCACTTGCACTGCTCGCACTTTGAAAGGTTAACACGGGGAAAAACCCATCAAAGTGGTCCTCCAACATGGCAAACAGTAAATCAAAGGTCACATGTCCACACACACAATAAGCACTTTGAAAACTTGTAAACACATTTTGACTTAAGAACTCATTTCAAGAGTTTATCAGCTTTGTTTAACATGTAGTTATAAAATGATAAATATAATTTTCCTAAAAATCCAAGATCTCAATAACAACTTGACAGCAACTGGTGTGGCACTCAAAGCGCTAGTTTCACCACCAACTTAAAGTGCACCTACACCCCCAATTATTCTTATTTTTCTTTTGCACCGAAAAAATATGCGTATTGTTCGGAGTATTTTGGCGGATAAATCCTCAATTTTCTAAGCCGCAAGGCCAAAAGCGTTGGAAGAAATGCGTGGACTTTGTGAATAGCAGCAAATTATCCTTTAAGATCCAGATGATTTCAGAAACATAACGAAGGTCACAAAGATTGTTTTTATCATCTCAGTCCACACCTTTGAACGTGATAGATGACGTCATCATTAAAATTTTTGCCGTTTTTTTAAAAATGGCGGAAAGTTTTGAAAATTTAGCTGACTGAAAGAACGAAGATTTAGAAAAAAGCCTTGCCTAGGCCATGGACAGTTATGATAAACAGGAGGAAGAAAAAAAACTCATTTCTCTGTTGAAAACGACTTCACAAAACTACTTGAGCAGTCAAAGTCTCACGCGACTAAGCGAAACCCAAAATGGGTGGTGAAATTATTTCAAGGTAAGAAACCATTGCTTTACTTCGAATTTAATAAGCAAAAGTTGTTTGAGATTGATTTATG
>BLAZ01001437.1:351639-359139 GCA_014633955.1 Acropora tenuis
TTTGGGAATCAGTGCCATCAGAACTCAACATAACCCTATAAAAAGCGCTACAAAGGTTCTCTCTCGACCACTCAAACTGACAATAGCTTTACTGGTTAGATAGTTAAAAAAATTGCTGCACAATATGTAGAATATCTTTTTTTTCTACTTCGCATTTGTGTGTACCCTTCTTCCTCTGTTGCGATACTTGTTGTTAATGACGTTCAAATTATACTTATCACACAGCCAACGCCATCTTAAATCCACATGATAGTGACCAACGAAAAAGTTTTTGGCTACTTTGGTCACTATACACCATTAAATATTGTCTCAAGGAGTAATTTCTATGTGAGTGTACTTTTTGTCACTGTAATTATCGTATAGTGTCTAATTCATGTTTAGATCAGTAAACAAAGTGCAATATGTAAAACTTGAAAACTTTAAGAGCCACATGACCAGAAATATCGAGAATACGACGACAAAATTGTGCAGGGAATGAGTGCACGCTCGGAGCTATCTGTAACACAACAGTCGATTTACTGTCACACCCATTTTCACAGCACTTGCAAATATTTGTTCTCATCTGGCATAATGATGAGAACACTGTCACTAGAGTAAGCACAAAATCGATTCACAGCTAGAGATTCGTCAAGTAAAATCACAAAGAGGTTCACAAAACAAAGTTAGCTCCCGGCGCATACCGGTACATCGTCAGGATTGGCATGGACTAATAAAATATTGTTGAGGGATAGCCTCAACAGAATGAAATTTCACATTTCACTTTTATGTAACCTAAAGCATCTCTATGGTGAACTATTTTCAAAAATCACATTCATAAGTTCCGCCGTTCTGTAGTTTTACAAAAATTGAAAAGTAGGCAAAAAGCCCACATGGACTCGCTTCCCAGCTTTTCTGCTATGGCTCCCTGGTTGAATAAACAATTTCATTAATTGATGACATTCCAAAACAGGGGGCTTGAGAAGGTTACATATGACCAATGCTCAATTTAATATGATTATTGTGATCACAGTGACAGTGATTTTGGAATCTATAAACTTTGATGCAGTGAAATAGACATTAGGGTCATGCCCAAATATAAATTTGTCATGTACCTTTCTTTGGGCTTCACTACTCTAGCCACTGTAACTTTACATTAATTTTCAATTCAACATTAAAATGATAAATATTATTCTTTATGGCATAAGCTAGTTAAATATTTCTCACTACATTAAAGCATATTCCAATCAACCGTAAATCTGTACGGGAAACTTTTTTTTAACAATGATCATAAAGCAAATGTTTTTGAGTGATAGACCGAATCGACTAACTAAATGTTGTACCCAATTCAAATCCTTTGGCACTAAAACGTTTTGTTTCTGGAACTTCCATATCATTTAAATGTGAATGCCACATTATAATGCAAATACAGTACAAAAAGACTCTCAACCCTGGGAGATTTGAATTGCGGGGCACAAAATTGAGTTAGCCGATCAGGTGTATTATAAATTTACACTCAAAGAGCCAATAATAACTGTTGCTATTCCATGAGATGCAAATTTGTGCCAGGGTATCCTGTTAAGCTAAGGCTATTGACTAATTGTGCCATCATGATATTTTGCTCAACCTCTTTTGTTACTTTGGATGAATTGATTGCCTTGGTTTCAATTTGATTAAGGCTATAACAGATCATAATTTTAAAGAAAGGGGGATTAGTTTCTAAAGAAACTGTGGTGCTGCGTCGGTGGGGGAGTGATACACGAAAATTTGGTTTATCAACAGAGTTAATAATGTAAATTGACCACCGTACAGAGATTGAAAAGCTGATGTTTCGAGCTTTAGCCCTTCGTCAGAGCGAAGGGCTAACGCTCGAAACGTCAGCTTTTCAATCTCTGTACGGTGGTCAATTTACATTATCAACTCTGTTGACAAACTGCGCGCGTACGGGATTGTCATTGGTGCATTTCGATCCATTTTCCTTCTCTCTATTTTGTTGAAAAATAAGCAGATATTTTAAAGCTGTTGCTCGTATTTGGCTGAGCAAAAATACGATTTCGTTCCTTTTAACAATTCCAAAGAAGAACAACAGTACATAATCTTACTATGATCGACAAGACTTGGAAACTGTAGCTTCCATTGATAGCTGTCCCTTTTAGCAAGCAAAATTCCATTTTTTAGCGGAATTTAATTCAAATCTGAAAATTTTTGGAGGGAATCGAGCCCCCTTACCTCTCCCTCTGCTACGGGCCTGAAGATTCAGTTGAATCAAATCGACTTTCTACGTGTATCGAATCGACTTCGATAATGTTTCGAAACGACTTCAGTTTGTATCGAATCTACTTGTATCGAAACGACTTTGAATCGAAACGACCGCAAACACGAGGAGTGTTTCCATTGTTGCGTAAGAGTTCGCTAAGGATACATAATTTCTCCTTCTTTCCAGCGGGTCCAAAGCGGGCTAGTTGCCTAGTTTTCAATTTTTGTAAACGTACAGAAAGGCAGAACTTATGAATGTGATTTTTGAAAATAGCTCACCAGAGAGATGCTTTATGTTAAAAAAAAAAGTGAAATGTGAAGTCTTGATTCTGTCGTCGGATTCTCGATTTTTCTGGTCGGTAGCTCTTAATTCTTTTGTATTTTTCGCATGCTGACGAGGCTAGTGAGGCTCGTTAGCATGAAGATAAAGGAACAATTAATTGACAGCCATTTTTGCATTCGGTCTCTTAATATAAATTAGAAATAGCAAGGGACCCAATATACTGCCCTGCGGTACGCCGCACCTAAGATCGCGAGCAGTTGATAGCTTGCCGTTGACATCACATCTTTGGGTTCGGCCACTTAGGTACGACAGGAACCACCTGATAGCTGCCTGGTCAAAACCCAAGGATTACATTTTATGCAAGATGATCTCGTGATCAATGGTTTCGAATGCCTTAGTAAGGTCAATGAAAACGACGCCATTTATTAACCTATTGTCGATGTTAACAGACCAGTCGTACGTCATCTGTCGCCTCACGCAAAGCAGCAAGAGTACTGTGTAAGGACCCGAATCCTGATTGGTAACTTAATACTTAATAGTAATTTGTTCTCATTTAGATAATGGTAGAGTTGGTTCTAAACAATTTTTAGAAATTATCGGAATTACAGAAAGTGGCGTGTAATTGTTAGGATCTAGTTTAATACCCTTTTTAAAGACCGGAATTACTCTTTTCCATTCGCTTGGGTATATCAACGTGAGGATGGACTTAGAGACTATGTTGGTAAGCGAAGGTGCGATAATACTGGCAGCCATCTTTAACAGTTTACTCGGAATCTTATCAAGACCAGTGGCTTTTTTATTATCAATTTTCTTTAGGTTTAGTACAATATCTATACTCTGAGTTTGTAGAGACAACGATTTATCAGTGGTTTCCAGATAACATTCAGCATCTACGGTAGGAATATCTTTGATCTCTTAGATGTTGGACGTCTTGCCACTGTCACGGAACGTTAGCTCGTTAATTAGGTTCCATGTTTTGCGCAAGTTACCTTTATTAACCTCCAGGTTGTCAGAAACATAGAGTTTCTTTGCGAGCTTAATTGCGTTATTTGCCTGGTTTCTAGCACGCTTATATTGATCCCATGCGGTTAAATCACTGTATGAGATTGTTTGCTTTTTAAGGAAGTCTCTTCTGCGGGTTTTACAATGTATATCACCAGTAATCCATGGGCATCGTTTTTTACGGACTCTTTTCGATTTTAGTGGTGCGCGTTTGTCAGCAAACATTTCTTCCCATTCACTTTCCTTTGGATAGTGAAGCTTTCTTGTCAGAAGATTTCTTTTCGGAAATTAGCTTTTGGGCTAGGAATGTTGATTTCCTCAACGGTAGAGTTTAATGGGGAGTCCAATCACTTTCGCTCAAAGTAAGTGACTCCGATGCTTCCGATTCGGCTTGTGGTGCGTTTAATCAATCTGACTCTGGATTGGGTTTTCATCAGAGTTGGTCTCCTGAGGAAAGACTCAGGGTTCCACTTAGAGAGAACTGGAGAGTCTTTTGCAGGTCGTCTGTCTGATTCTAAGGTCGTCTGGTATTCGAAAAACCAGAATGTTGAGTCTATTCTTTTGTTTTCCCTTAGCATTTTCCTGTCCACTTTCTGGGATGTTGACCAGGACGCGATATCAGACGATCCTACCCGAGGTTTAGCTGCCCGATTGAAAGTCGACGGTGCTTTCCGCTAAGGCAAATAGTTTGAGGTCGTTTCAAGGAAAAAGGAAAGGAACTTTATTTAAGTGTCTAGGCGTTCTAGCACTGGAGCACTAATTGGGCAAACTATAAAGGCGGAATGATATTTTCTTTAACAAAGGCTTCATTCAAGGTTATTAAAGTTGTTAAAAAGTAAGAACGACCAACTTCGCCGGGGAGGCGAAGTCATTACTTCTGAACTTTCTAGTTGCGCGTGTCCTGTTAAGTTGCTTAAAGGTATTTTTCTCAATTTCAAATTCCTCCAGACTTCAGTTTTCTCTTTTTTAGACCCACTTCTAGAGGGAAGGGTTCTTGTAAGTTAGTTTCCCACGAGAAGCCTATAAGTTACGGCACTATAAGAGAAACTTTTAGGCTGGACTTGAAAAGCATTGGGGCTGACCCTTCCAAGTTCAGGCTGCATTCTCTGCATTCGGGAGGCGCAAATTAATGGCGACGAGCAATATTGTCAGCGACAGAGTGGTTCAGCGACACGGTCGCTGGAGGTCGGTGCAATACAGAAATTTATACGTTGACGACAATCTGGATCCAAGGCTTTCAGTTTCCAAATTTCATGGGATTTGAGAGTCAATGATTTCCGCCTTTGCCCAATTCTTTGTCACTCTGTTGGTTCTCGCCAGACCCTCCCAAAATAAACTTCTTTGGTTCAGCGGTGCTTGTGTAGCTTTTTGCTGTGGAGTGGAGACAAAGTTGGGTATTTGTAGGGAGTTTTAATTATTTCAGGCTCCGCTTTTAGGCTTGCCTAACCTGTATACTAGCAAGGTATGTCAGATGTGATAGATTGCTACACTATAGTTCCATTGTGCGTGTCATCACTTTTATTCTCATATCAGCAATAAAGACGCCCTTTTTTTGTCTTCACATTGTTTAGAACATGAAAAATGGCATCCTTTAAGTCCGCGTTTTACAAATTAGCCTTTTACAACTCTGCGCGTTTACGAGGAGCGCCTAGCACTTACGCCAGTTTACTTTATTGATAATATCTCTTGCTTCAATATTACTCGGATCATATCTTTTACAATCAAACCGATGGATACCACTTGTTCGATGCCCTAACTTTCTATGAAAGAAAAAATCCCTCACCGAAAACATGTATTTCGGGTCAGCCATGCAAGTGCCGCGAGCGGTAGCTATAAAGAAGTGTGTATGCAAAAGAAACTGTTCCGTTTCTTTTTGGATGCTGAAAATGCAGAAGTAAATGTGTTCTACTCTTTCAAATAAATTAAAAGAGTAGTGACAGGTGTTTGAGGCGTGTTATGATTGTAAACTTTATGTTTTCTATCCGAGAAAAAAATACAAGCAACAAACTTATAAGAATTGAGTGCATTGAAGTTCAGGTCTTGACTTAGGAAGATTATAATTTATAGAACTGTTCCTCAGAGAAAACATCATCAAGTTGACTTTACAGAACTTTCGAACTCTTAGAACACTTTTGCAAACAAAAGCGACATTTAGCTGGCAAAAAAAGTAAATGTTGCTTTTCCAAGCAAAAGCGACATTAAGCTCGCAATGACAGTACCAAACAGTGGAAATGGTCGTCTGTTTTAAAAATAACTTTTGTGAAATTACACGTTCAAGAGCTTGAAATGCTCAAGGCTATCCAAGAGCGTCACATTTAAAATAAAGGAAAAACAATATCGGCCGAAACTTATGTGTTTAGCAATGGCTCGTAACGCTTTGTTTTGCTGTTGTGTTTTTTCTTGAGGTTTGGTCGCTTTGTTGTCAAGTTTAAATTAAGAAATCAGCTCTCAAACAATTTCGGGGTAAAGAAAAAGAAATTAGAAATTAGTTCTAAAGCATTTTGGGGTATAAAATTAAGTTTCCTTTGTCGAAAACCCGTCGAACAATCTTATGAAAGGAATTCAAAATTCACGTGAAATGAAGTTTTCATTTGTTTGGTCGCTTTGTTGTGAAATTTAAATTAAGGAAATTAGTTCTCAAGCAATTTCATTTCACGTGAATTTTGAATCTCTTTCATTGGATTGTGCGACAGGTTTTTGACAAAGGAAAATTAATTTTATGCGCCCAAAATTTAATTTTTAATAAAGTTCACTGCAGTGACCTAAGAATGTGAATTTAATTTCTCCCGAGAAACTTTCTAAAATTAATGAAATGTTTGTTTCGAATTCGATTTAATTCAACACAATTTTACGATACCATTTATTAAAATGAAAGCCCCGCAAGCTTGACGTGTGGCAATATTGGTTTCGAAAATAATTAACAGAAAACATACAATCACTTATAAAACAAATTTTGCGGTCAAATCTCTTCAAGTAAAACAAAGACAACACTGTCTCTTGAGATCATGTGTAATATGTCCTATGGTACCTCTTCGAATAGTGTTTGCTTCCTTGATGGTTCCTTCAGAAACACCAATCTTTCACTAAGCGAGGTGGTTGTTTTAACCTCTGTTGTTGCTAACGGTTTGTTACCGGATGCTCTAATTGTAAATGTACTGGTTCTGGCGGCAATTTGTAAGATCACCTCTAGAAGAACACCTTGCTACATTGTCTTGAGTGGTCTAGCCTTAGCCGATATTTTAGGAACTATATTGTCGCAACCGTCTTACATTGCGTGGGCGGTCTTTTGTTTCGCGAAACATAGCAAAAAGTATAACTATCTGCCCTTCACTTACTTCGCACGTGTCCAAGCATTCTGTTGGTACTTCCTTCGTTTATTAACTTTACTATTGTTAACCCTCGTGTCCATCGAAAGATGGCTGCATATAGCTCGTTATTGTCAATATGTATGCAGCGCACTTATTTTTTCATGGCCTTGGCAACACTTCTGTCCAAAGCCATTACCATGGTTTACATCATGTGGTTTCTTTACAACATTCTATCTTTTAGCTTTCTGCTGCTTTATATTCTTTTAAGTACAGTGGCTCATCATTGCTAACGTTTTCTAAATTATTCGCGTCCACCTAGTACAAGTTCAGATGAGCAAATCTTCCCAGAACTTGTGTCAGATAGCAATTGACCTGATAAAGTACAAGAAATTTATTTCTACAGGATTTTTAGGATTTTTCTACATAAGCAACTTCCTTTCCCTAATAACCACTAGGATTTTAATGTTTAACACAGGAAGTGCCATGGTGCCCACGGTGAAAGCGTAAACATTTATGTTTCTGTCTTCATCCCTAAACCCTGTCATTTGCAGTTGGAGAATGGCTGACATCCGAATGGGAGTGCAAGCCCAGCTTAGCAAGCTCGTGTGCTTTAGAAGCACCGAGTAACTTTGCCAGTAAGGGGGAAATCAATCAGACTGATGTTGAGGCGTGATT
>BLAZ01001438.1:7905-12905 GCA_014633955.1 Acropora tenuis
GCCTACAAAAGCCTACATAAACCTGCACAACCCTACACAGACCTATATTATCCTACACAGCCATACATCAGCCTACACATGACTACAAATAAAACAAAAGCCTACACAGCCATAAATAAGCCTACACAGACCTACAGGAGCCTACACAGGACTACATACGCCTACACAGACCTATATAAGCAGACATAGCTACACACAACGTTACACGGGCCTACACAAGCCTTCATAACTGTTCACAACCCTAAACAGAACTATACAGGATTACATAGCCATACACAACCCTACACAGGCGTACATAAGCCCACATAGCCATACACAAGCTTACACAGGCCCAGATAGGCATTACACAACCCTACACTATCCTACATAGGTCTACATAAGCCTACATAGCCATACACAACCCTACACACCCATAGTCAGCTGTATTCACAGAATTAATGGACAGTTACGCATCAATGGTAACACAAAAATCATGGTCTTACGTGCCAACTTGAAGTTCCTGTTTTGAAGGTATTACTATCTTTTTTTGAAGTTGGTGGTTAAAAAAAATGCCATGCAACTTTCAAACCCTGCAAGGCACATATCTTACCTAGTTTGCATTCCTTACTGAATTTCAATTAGAGTATTCCTCTAAGCATTACAGAATGAGTGAGTATGTGAAGTATGTGAAGGCTTACTGTATGTATGGCTGTGTAGGCTTATGTAGGGTAATGTAGGCTTATGTATGGCTGTGTAGGCTTATTAAGGCTAATGTAGGGTCATGTATGGCTATGTAGGTCTGTTTAGGCCTGTGTATAGTAACGTAGGCTTATGTATGGCTGTGCAGGCTTATGTATGGCAATGTAGGCTTACGTATGGCTGTGTAGGCTAATGTAGTCCTGTGTACGTCTGTGTAGGCATATATATGGCTGTGTAGGCCTAGGTGGGCTTATGTAGGCTTTAGGTCTATGTAGGCCTGTTTAGGCTCATGTAGGCTTTAGGTCTATGTAGGCCTGTGTAGGCTTATGTATGCCTATGTAGGCTTATGTATGGCTATGTAGGTCTGTGTAGGCTTATGTAGGTTTATGTATGGCTATGTACTCGTATGTAGGTCTGTGCAGGCTTATGTATGGCTATGTAGGTTTATGTAGGTCTGTGTAAGCTTATTTATGACTATGTAGGCTAGTGTAGGCTTATGTAGGTTAAATATAAGCTTAGGTAGGCCCTCTAGGCTTTTCTAGGCCTGGCGTAGTGGTCAGCAGTTAACTTTTAAAAGGCTCCGAGCAGTTCCTGCAATTAATGGCTAGACAGAGAGACTCCACTCTCCATGATGTACGCTAATATTTGCCCCATTAAGACCTGTACAATTTGCCCAAATTCTTAATTGAATTTGGACTCATATTTGTGCGCTGGTTTTATAAGGAAGAGTATTGAGTTCAGATTCATTGCACCCGAAGTTAAAACATTGATCTATGTAATGGTTTAGGAGCAAATGATCTGAAGGCAGATTGTAATATTTCTCCTTAAAGCATAGTTTTGAGTAGTGACACATGCACAACAACTTGTTTTTGATAGACATCTAATGACCAAAGAGCAACTGAGTCTGCATGTGTTGCTTATGCTTTCACAACTGAAACTAGGCTTCATAGAGCGAGCGGTTTTGGAATTACTGTAGAAAAACCAATACCGAAGTAATAACTCTGACCAATCAGAATTCCTAGCAATTATTTGTAATTTGCTCAAAGCTGGGGAAAAATTGCACGTACAAGGTGCAATAATTGGTTTTGGTTTTAGCTCTTATTGGCTAAAAAACTGGTGCTAGGTTTTTAAGCCAATCACTAAGCATAGCAAATTATTGCAATTGCGTAATTACTTTCGACCGTCATTTGTAAACAGCTCTATATCGAGCTTTGCTTTCCTGTGTCTCTGTTAACTTAGGTGAGCGATGTGTTTCAATTTAATGTCCAGTAAAAGTAATAAAGTTGCCTCTGTAAACTGGACTGCCATTCGCTGGCGAATGACCTCTGTTTTCCACCCTCAGACTTTGGTTGAAAAACACCAAGAGGGCCTCAAGGCCTGCCCTTAGCCTTCTTTGTGAAAAAAAGAGAATGTTCCCTAAAAAATGTGTAAAGTAGAATGTGTGGTAGGCACTAATCCTTGTTGCTGTGGGGAATAGGCAAAATGGGTCAACAGTAATTGAGTTCCTTTTGGCACCTACCATATCATTCTAACCTTCTTGGTTTTCATGCACTGATGTAGCTTCTATGCAGGTTTACTTAGAAAATTATGTTATGCACAAAGTTTTAGCTATTTTGCCTACTTGTCTCAGACGTAAGGGTCCCTAACTCTGAAGATCCAGATCATAACAGTCATGACTTACTTGCGTTTATAGGTTTTGATGTCAGCAATGAAATAAATTTAATTAAGTTGAGAGCAACACCAAGCCACAAGTTCACACAAGTGCCAAGTTTCCTCATCACTTTGTAAGAGGTCAGATTTATTTAGTTGCTTAATGAATAAAGTTTGGTAGATTATAGTTCACAAAAGGATCAGGTGGATGAGATGTGGTTTGGTGCTTTTGTGGTTTGAACGTTAGCTTTCCAGTCCTCATAATACTCAACATGTGCATTTTAGCGATTCTTGATATTTACAGTCAGTTGCGCTTAACATGATGTTGATCTTTTACGAGTATTATGTTGATCCTTTGCGAAGGTTTAATAACTTCTCAACTTTCCACAATGCTTCAAATCACAAACAAAATCAGCCACAGACAGAAGCTGGATACCACAAGGTGAACAGTTAGCTGTAATACAGAGTGGCAGATACAGCAACTGGCCAGTAAAGCCCCACTTGGGTGTACATTGGACTACATGTGTGCTTCCTGCAGCTTACTCCTTAGCACATGATTTATTGCAAAGAGTTAATTTTTAATGACCTTTAAAGTGTTATTATTTAGTTTGAGTTCCAGTCAACAGCAGATTTGGTCTTGAATTGGTGTCTCAGAGTAATGTAATAGTCAGTGAAACAATAATTTAGGTATGTCTTGGCTCTAACAACTGAAAGTAATGATGGAGACAATTTGAAGAGAAGATAATATTCATACCCCAAGCAGCCTTTTAATGTTCTGTTTATTTTATAGATACTGATGAAATTTCCACATAAAACACATCTCAGGGTGACACCGATATCCTAAAGTGTGAAAGATGAAAATAGCATCTTAGCTGTGCACGATGAAAATATTATTTTTTATTAAAAGTAAAAATCCTTGTATTTCATCAGTATCTATATATTAAAATGAGTTGAGTAACAACTTTAGATCACCCCTGATGAAGATATTTAGACAAGTTGGTGAAATGTTGGGTCCCGAATCCCAACTTTTAAAGTTGTATTCATTTTAAGACAGAGTAGCATCAAACTCTGTGTAAATTAACATACTTAATACTGTTCATCTTTAGACATTTATTGGAGATAAGTCATTCATCAACTCGCAAACTGAACTCAAGGGGCAAAGTTCATAATGGTCTCCAACAGAGGTAAGATTGATGAAAAATGTTTGAAATGTGGTTATTTCTAAGCTAAGTTTATTCGGATTGCTGGTCAGCAGTCATCATCATTGCATACATGCCATCGCTGTTGTTTTGCACCAACACTCATGCTTCACTTCTGCACAAGGTTTGCTGTACTTTGTACTTTTGCCCCACCCACCCTCTCCTGAGGACACGAGATGGCAAGTACAACATCATTTTTCCCAGTGAAGACAGTGTAAGTTGTTGAGGTTGCTCTGTGGCTAGGTTTGCCAGTCTCCTCATTTGCTGTGTGGCACCTACCCTCCAATGAAGTATGAGCTACACAGCAACAATGACACATTAATTCTGTATCTTGACATTTCAGGCTTTGCTGTCAGCCATAAGATGTCCCAAGTTCATGCAATGGTAAAGTTTCTTTCTAAGAACAGGTAAGGTTGATTTCATTCATACACATGCAAACTGCAGGTGTAAGGTCATTCTGAAAACAGATAATTGAATTACTAAAGTACCTGTAGGATAGGGATTTCATGGCTTAATTAATAACCATATTATAGAACTCATCCCTGCCAGTGATCTTGTATGTATATCTCCACTTAAAAAGTATTGTTTTCAGTTTCATTAATTTTCATTTATTGTGTACATGTAAAACTAATGTTTTAATCTATGTAGTTCTAGTATGTCCAAAAAGATTCATTTAACTTTTATAGCCCAACTGCACCCTCTGCTGTAATAAGCTAAAACTGACTGAGAATAATTCTGCATGCAACCAATGGGAGGGTTTATGGTTAGGGTTAGGTTTTAGGGTTTAGTTGAATTTCAGGGTAATGTTGCTAGTCCAATCGAGACAAAACAAATTTCTCTGTTATTATTTCACAAACCATCAGAGGACATTTGAACAAGAGAGGGGAAGTGGTGACTCAAAGTAGAGGAAGAGGGAAAGTGAGAGAGAGAAACAACCAGATGTCATTAAAGTTTAACAAGACAAGGGAGTGATGAATTAATGTTGAGGAAGAGGGACACTGAGGTAGCATAATAGTAATGAATGGTTGCCATATTCACCCATGGAAGGCCTCACTTCTAAAAGCAAAATTGGGAGTTGTCAAGCTTATGAATGTGTTGAGTAATTGGTTGCTAGCTTGGTCACACATATTTGGCTTGTGCTACAGTCCATGAAAGATTTTCTTTGTTTTGTAGAGGTAGGAAACCAAAAGGGAATAAGTTTTACGTCAAAATTTTTATCATCTTGAAATCATAGAAGAACCAAAGAAGATGGTGGTTGGACAGAAAGGCAGAACAAGGGTACATACAAACATATACATGTACACACATCCGCAGGAAAGCACTAAGCCTTGGATATGCAGAAGTGTGTAAAATTACTACTCCGCAAATAACACTAAGACACATGAGCAGAAGACTACATACAAACATAAAGTCACTTGGTTAGGAAAGTATTAAGAAACGCTGACGCAACAACAAGAACCATCCATTTATTAA
>BLAZ01001438.1:32905-35405 GCA_014633955.1 Acropora tenuis
GACCTTTCAAGAAAGTAGCGTCATCTTCTTTGATAGCGCACGCACTGTATCATTATTCTTCTGTTGCAATTACTGTACATTGTTTATGACGTCACAAATCGATCTCTTTTTCAAAATACAATATTCTCATTTCGCCACAAACAAAACTGCCTAGAGAATTTTATATTTCTACAGGGGTTAAATTTGTTCACAGCAATAAGATCACATGAGGGAAGTGATGAGAAAAAATTATTGGATGTGGAAGCTGTCTTCCAACAGTTGATACCGGTACATTTAAAGTAACAGACAATTGCTGGGACAAAAGCTAAGAACTCTTTAATCACATGCTATCACAGCCAGCTGATTTCACATCTACTGATAATTGAAGTAATCCTTCTAATAAGAGTGAGTTTACAAGACTAGTATTCTCTACTATTAACTAAATAATATAATAGAACTGATACTAAAATGGAGAGATATAGGAATTATTGCTATTTGACTTATACATTGACCAATTTTTCACCACTTCTTCTAATGGTATACAAATTCTTTTCTTGTTAAAACCCAGCCCTCCAAAAACTTTCTCATTGATTTTAGCAGCAAACTTGCTGTTCTTCATGACGAGATTGCACAACAATAATAATTATTATTGGAATCACTTTCATATGAATGCTCTCCTTGTCAAAGTGTGTAAGTGCAATTAGTTATAGTGTAAGGGTTTCCTGGATCACTGAGCAGCTTGAGGGACAATATCAATGTTAGTGCTCACAGACTGACTTAGATTCTGGCCATTTTCATTTTTTGAAAATGTCTTATTAAAGAAATGCACTTGTACAAATGCTAACTTAAATAGATGCTCCAAAGAACTTAAAATTTGTCACACGAATATCACTCATTTCAATCAATGATCCTCTACAAAAGGATTTTTTTTTAAATTAAACAGCAAGCACATCTATTTCAGCTGGTGAAACAGTTACAGATCCAGACCAAGAGATGAGTGAGGGAAGGAAGAAGGGGACCAACCCTAAAAAAAACGCCCTCTTCTAGGCTTTAGTTACTGTAGCATGCTTCAGCTGTGAAGGCCTTGAATTTGGTCCAAAAGAGGGAAAAAAAACCCACCCTGGATCTGCATCTGCAAAGGATCAATAATAATTTCTATTTTTGAAATGGCTAACACATAAAGGCATCAATAACTGACACCCTCATTGAACTAATACGAAGAAGTCTACATTTTCCTTTGAGTGAAGAAATATATCCTGAGTACATAATAATAATAATAATAATAATTATTATTAATATTGCCTGTAAATAATTTAGCAACTACAAAGTGAAACCTTGCACTCTTGCAACATTGCAGACAAGTAAAGCAAAACTCAATGTACCATACAATAGGCTACTCTGACAAATCTTAAGTCTTAAGCTTCCAAATCTTACTTTTGACAAGACAGGGTATTACGTATAATAGGCACTGTCATTCACAAAAAAGGCATCATCCTGCAAAGACAATTAATAGCTAGGTCACGTAAGAAATAACAAAGGATGTTTTGGCAAATTAAAAAGTCAGAATTTCCATCACCTTCTTGGCAATTAAATGGCTGAGGGAGTATCTTGGTGTGGTGGATCATCCTGCTGGGGTATCTCTCCACCTTTCACTCCAGAACTTCTGGGATTGTGCCAAGGAGTTTCTTTGAAAAGGAACCACAGATTTCCACCCCACACAAAGACATTCAGGAAACCAAGCAACTAAAATGCAATGTCAGCTTGAAATTAGCACACCATAACTGTATACTAGACAGGAATAGTTAAAGATTACTGAATGAAAAGGTATGATGTCAGGAATACAATGTAAACCTATGATTACAGTGATGATGATGAAGAAGCCTCAACGGCATGCTACCCTCACAAGACACAAAATGGGACACTTACCACAGCAACAACAGGAGCTCCATAACTTGCACCCTTAAAGGACTCACACTGATAGATTTTACATGGAATATAGTTCTTGAATACACTTTCCCGATCTGTTGCATTCCTGAGGCCAGCTACTGCAGCTGCCCAGGCAATAGAGCTTGTGAACCAAAACACCACCAGGAGAATCGTAAAAACAAAATCCTAACCACAAATCAAAATGATATGTCAGCATGTCATCACAAGCTTTTGCTGTTAGAAAAAGTGAGGTATTCGGCTAATCCTCAGTATTCCAAAAAATGGTTGCCGTTTCAATATTCTAATGTTTGAAATTAAACTTCTAATGAAGCTCATTTGGAAAGTAATGGAAATAATAGAACCGCTAAAGTAAAAAGAGAGACCAAAGATATAAAAATTAATTAATTATGGGTGCTTTCTTCAAAAGGCACAAACAACTGCTCAGAATGATCATCAGAAGATGATCTCACTATCAATATTATAGATTCAACATCCATGCAGGAGTCTCAGATTTAAAAAAAAATGATTAGTTTAGTAGCTTATGCTTATTAGTAAAGAACACTTTGCCTCACAAAATTAATGAATCATGCTTTTT
>BLAZ01001438.1:167235-169735 GCA_014633955.1 Acropora tenuis
AGTTTTGTCAAACATCCTGTACAGAGGATTGTTTCAGAATCCTGAACTCTGCAACTACTATGTTTCAGGTCAAGCTTGAGGAATCCATGTACATTGAGTGGGATTGAGAAACCCAGCCTCAATCAACAGGTCAAACACGTAAACCTGATTCTCTTCCTATAGTCCCTTTATGTCCCTTATTCAGACTTTTAAGTATGTACTGTAACATCATCAAACAATGCAACGAACTTTGTAACATCATGCTCTTTGAATTCAATAGTGATTTCAAACTTTGTAACAATGATGAAGATGGATGTACAGTCAAAACATGTGTGGTAAATTAAAGTAAGTTGTGCTGTTTCTATGACTGTCTGTTTTCTTTAAGTGATATCTAGACCTCAATTTTCTTGATGCTATCTGCATGTATCTCAAAATTTTTCAGATTATCAGGTGATGAGTTGGGGCCGAGGAATAATCATAAGGATTTACATATTGTTTTTAATCACACTGCAATCGATCAGAAATCAGAGATAATGCTCTTAGGGATTATCTTAGATGACCAACTATCATTTTTGAGTAAGCAATGTTTGTAGAAAAGTCTCCAGCCAAACTGGTGTCCTTTTGAGGGTAGGTAGGTAACCTTATTCTAACATCTTCTAGATTACAGTACATATTGTTAATCTGCTTATCTTATGTACAGATAAACACACTGTCTGGCATCTCTGTTGTTCTTCTGATGTCAGAAAACTAGAGCAAATTCAAGAATGAGCACCTTGCGTTGTCTGTTGTGATGTATATGAGAAACTCTTGCATACAGCAAAACTACCATCGCTTCATATGCGATGACTGCAAGCCATTGCAGTTATATTGTACAAAGTAGAAGATGATCTGGTGGCCCCTTACATTGCAGACTTATTTATTGTTACCAATTGTCAATAAATTATTATCCTTTGAAATTCTGATTTCACCATACCCAGATTTTGGACTGTTGCTTAAATATGGCAAACACTTATTAGACCCTTTCATTTGGTCCAAACTGGACAAATTTACTAAATCATTTCAATCATTGGACATTTTTAAAAAGCGCATCGAAATGGTTTATTTCACAACCCTGTGGGATAATGCTTGGAAAGACTTTTTTTTATGTTACAAAATTAGTAAGAAGTGATTCTAATACATGACTTACTGTCTGTTTTATGTATTTCTCAGTTCCTTAACACATGTACATCCATAGATTTATTATTTGTTAGTTGATTAATAATAATAATAATAAGAAGAATTGTAGTTAGGTGTCCCCAATTATTAGTCTTCACTGTTCACTAGCAATTTTGACACAATAATAAAGTTCTTTCTTACTTACCCAAGCATTGCTTACAGTGCTGGACATTCTGTGAAGAAATCAGTATCTACAACAGGGTTCTATACAAGGGAGACAGGGTAGAAGTGCCCCCCCTGCCCAGCACAAGGAACTGATGTCTCATGTTCATGCTAGTCATCAAGGGGAACAAGCATGCCTTTGACAAGCTCTGGATGCTTTGCTTTGGCCTGGTACAAGCCAACAAATCAGAGATCTTGTAAGCAACTGCTGATCACATGCCAGCACAGGTCAAGGAACCACTCATCACTCCAGAGCTCCCTAAGCACCCTTGGGGTACTGTTGCTCAAGATTAATTTTGAATAGTCTTGATGGCAAGGATTTACTAATAACAGTTGATGCCTACAGTGTATATTAGGAGATGGTTGAATTATCTCAAGTGTCATCAATGAGGCCAAGCAGCACTTCACTTGCTTTGGAATATCAGTTTGAGTATACAGTGACAATGGTCTCCAGTTGGATTGTGCAGATTATGGGTTGTTTGCAGACACATGGCACTTCATACAATTCATCAGGTTGATAAAAGTGGCTGTGAAATCAGTGAAAGGCCTACAGAAGAAAGTTAAGCAATGATGAGACAAGTTTTCTTGACTTCGGGAATACCCCAGTTGAAGTTATGGAGAGCAGTTCAGTACAAAGACTTACTGTATGTCAAAGAGGACCAGGACAACCTTGCCGGTTCCACAACAACCTATTAGAGCCCAGAGTTCAACTACCTAGATGTCAATGAAGAAGCATACAATGAAGTGCAAGGAGGCTAAGAAGTATTGTGACTGTGGTTGAAAGGAACTACTGGAGGTAAGAATTGGTCAGCCCATCCGAATGGCCAGCCTTCTCAACGATATAACCAAGAAATGGAATGAGGTGTTTGATTGGGACAGTGGCCCTGAGATCCTATCTGGTTGACGCAAATGGCTAATTTTGCAGAACCGGAAAGTTTCTCTGCAGCACAATGGATTTTACAGCTGAATTATTCCCAGAACCTCTGCCAGTCCAGCCACATCAGAAACACTCCACTGAGCCACTAAAATTGGGAATGATCATAGCCCCTATAGAACCAAAGCAGAAACCAACCAATACTATATAGCTACCCCCATCAGAGTTCCTGGAACCAGATACTGGAGTGATGCCCCCCATGAAGATAAC
>BLAZ01001438.1:172235-180333 GCA_014633955.1 Acropora tenuis
TCTATTTTTCCTTTAAATTCATAACTGTATTCAAAGTTCACTAAAAATTATGATTCAAGCTCCTACAACTCCAGATAGTTGTGGTTAGACTGCACTTTTCTGTTTTTGCTTTAACAACAGTGTACTGTACATGCCTTCATCTTTCCATGATATGTATTTTAACGTGAAACAACTTGTCTTTCAGTGTGAATTTGGACTCTGAAAGTAGGTAAACGTTTTGGAAATTTGTAATGTTAATGGAAATGGTAATGGTATTGCATTTATATAGCGCATTTTCTATATGGGTTTATTCAAATGCGCTTGACAACACTTTTTGGGGGACTTTGCCAAACTGCTTTATGGCACAGTTCACAATCTTTTAATGTAACAAGTAGAAATCACAGGTGCCCCCAAAACAGAATGAGTGATGCCAGACCACAACACCGGGAACTCCAATTGCCCTATTCTTTACGAATAGTGTGTAGGTTTGTTAAGATCTCACAGTTATTTGAGGGTTGTGAGACGGGACCTCCGGCTTATAGTCCTTATCCGAGAAGATTTGAAAGTCTAACCATTTGCTGATGTGAATACAAATGCAGCACGTATGTAATAACAAAGGTAGCACTTATTGACTTACTAAATCAAACTTAAATGCCTCAAAATGTTTTGGTATCAAAACTTTGGTAATGGGAGTAAAGTGTTTTTAAAATGTGGAGACAAAGTTGACTTCGATTCACTATTCTAGAAACAGGACCCACTATAGAGGATAATATCTAGTAGTCTTGTTTTAAGCTCTGGCATCTAATTGTCTCATAACAAGACCATTCCATACTGTATTCCACAAGTTTTTCCTTTATTGGATATTTTATGCTGTTTATGTAAAATTCCATTTGTACCTTTTGTACAAGAGTGCACAAACACTAATCTTGGCACTAGTAATTGGACGCCTAGACCACTGTAATAGTCTGCTGTACGGCTTACCGGCCAGTTATATTATCAAGTTGCAACGGGTTCAAAACGCTGCTGCAAGGCTCATCTCCAATACCACACGTTTTGATCATATTTCTCCGGTTATGAAAGACTTGCAATTGCATTGAATTGGCTACCATTTAAATACGGTATAATGTTTAAATTGGTTGTATACACAGCTCTACATGGTAGTGCTCCCACATATATTCATCAGTTAATTAGACCTAAGCCACAATCAAATTATAACCTGAGATCAAATACAAAACACTTACTGCTCGATCCACCCAACAAGACCAAGAAAACAACAGGAGAGAGGGCGTTCTTTGCAGCCGCCCTAACCGGCCTGTGGGACGCCCTCCCAGATGAGTTGAGAGCTTTATTAGACAGTCTAAAAACGTTTCTGGTACGGCTAAAAACTTATTATTTTAAATTAGCTTTTAGCTTTTAACTTTTAGTATTTTTAACATAGGTTTTACTTGCATATATACATATAGATATCATTCATTCATTTTATTGTAATATTATAAGCATTGTAATGTAAAGCCCATTAGATCATATACCTATTTATTTTGCACTATATAAATGATAAAGTTATGTCATGTTATGTTAACACAAGGTTACAACATGGTACAACTTGCTGTATTAAGAACAGATCCGTTGCTAGCTTTTGTACATTTGAAAGATTCATGCCTGTGTGTAGCTTACTATGGAATGTCGTTTTCGTGTGAGTCAGATCACAGTTATCATTATTGTTTGTTGCTTGCTGTTGCTTGATAATTGTCTTGTTTATTACTCACCTTTTTTTTTTCCTTTACCAATTTGTTATTCACTTGTTTGTTAAACACTTGTTCTTTATTTTGCTGTTGATGTCTTGTTCCTCAAATATTTGTTTTTTATTATATCTTATATCTTCTTTGTTTACCCAGTTGTTTATTGCTCACTCAATGTTCCCTGCTTGTATGTTATTTACTTGTTTTCTGCTTACTTGATTATACTGTGAGTTCACCTTTTTGTCCCTCCCTACAGTAACATAATTTTGGTTTGATTTATGAGCAAAGTGCTAATATTCTGTTCCACTTTTGTCAGAATATTAAAGGTCATCACTGACTCTCTGTTGTTGTTCTCTTACACTGTAGGTTTGCCTAAACCATTGCTTTCTGCATGATAGTGATTCTGATAGTTAATGATGGCTGTATTAGAGAAACAAATTAAAAGGGCAGATATAAGCAAGCACTATGAATAGTGAAGAGTTTCTATAGGTTGGTTGTGGGGAGTGTGCAACAAGTTTCCAGAAGAGAGAGTTCAAGGTAATTTCAATGTAATCAGACAGTTTCCTCTAAAATAAGGAATAGTCAATGTTTTTTCTTGCTTACTGGTATGTTATGGACTTTCATCTCTCTCTCCTCTTTACACGTTTGTACATAAAATATTACCGTAATTTTTGCTTGTGTTACTGTTTTGTCTGCTGTTCACTTGTTCGTTTCTCACTTGTTCTTTTACACACCTTTTTGTTGCTTGGTCAATACCTATTTTTGTTGTTTACTTGTTTTTTCCTGTTGTTGCTCATTTTGTTGTTCACTTATTGCTCAAATACCTATTTGGTTTCCAACTTGTTTACCTGGTTGTTTTCTTTTCCCTTTTTCTTGTGTTCACAAGACTGTTTTTTATTCATTTCTTTGTCAAGCTGATCTATTACTTCCTTATTTCATGCTTAATTGTATTTTTTTCCAATGTATTTCTTGCAAATGTTTATTGTACTCTTGTGTTCCTGGTCCTTAGTTTTGGTTTTTAGATATTAATTATACTTTTGTGTTTTGCCTATTATTTGTGTCCACTCTCTTGAACTTGTCTTATGTTTATAAATGCACCCTTATTTACATGTGCCCCAGCTGTAGTTTGATGTTAAATTTCCACATATGCATACTGATTTGTCTGAAATTACAATAGCTGTGCTATTGCATTCTAATGTCTCTATGCTCTTCCCTGTGTATGTGTCTGTTTCTAATTTATGTACGTCTTTCTGGTACTTTTGTGTGTGCCTGTTATTTTTATGTAGTCCTGTAAACCTATCTCATAGAGTTTAATATTTCCCTTTAATTTTTTCTTTTGTCTGCCTGTCTGTACACCAGTAAGTAATTCTTCACACCTGTTGTGTTTGTTAAGAATGTACTCTTGCATAACTATGTTACAGGTCAAAATTATATTTAGGTTATGCTGTTTTTAAACTAATTTATTTTTTTAAACCAGGTTAATTTGTCTCAAGTTTGGTCAATTTGTTTCAAGCAATCAATCCTAACTGTTTACAGATGCTGACATTAGACCTAAAAACTTTTGTTTAGGCCTAAGATTAGCTTTAGTTAATGTTTAGGATACTTTCTGTATTGGCAAGCAATGACCGGTGACTTGTGGCCTGAGACCTGTGTTTTTTACCTGCCCCAAACTGATGTAGATTGGCCTGGTTTAAAAAAAAATAGAATAGCCTAGAAATAAATTTGACCTGTAACATATACCTGCAATGTGGCGTTGGTTTATATACTCTTGCATGCTTGTGTCTTTGTTTGTATGTATATAATCACTTGTCTATCACCCATTAACTTTTTCCAACTTGTTTGTCAATCAATTTCTTGATGCTCACCGTCTGTTGCTTGCTTGTCTGTTCTTTGCTTGCTTGTTTCTCACTTACTGTTTCTTGACTTATACATATTGTTGTGTAACTCACTTCTCTGTCACTCACTTGTTAGTTACACATGGTGGTACTCCACTTGTTGGGTTTTTTAACCCTCTTGTTATTTGTTTGTCTCTTGCTTGCATGTCGGTTAGTCATATATTTTTTACTTACTTGTTTTTTAATGAGTTGCTTCTTACTAACTTGTCTGTTACTCACTTTTTTCATCCTCTGGCTGAGTTCTGTGCTGCTCAATTGTTTGTTACTCACTTGTTTGGTTCTTACTTGTTTGTTCCTGACCTGTCTGCTACTCCCTTGTTTCTTCCCCAGCTCTCTGTATACGTATACCTCAGTTGTTTGTTACTTACTTGTGTGGTACTCACTTTGTCATTACTCAATAATTGTTTGTACCACACACTTGTGTGTTCCCCGTGTAGTTTATATCTAATTTGTTTGTTACTGACCTCTTTGTTTCTTACTTGTTTGTACCTCACTTGTTTGTCACTCACTTATTTTTTACTCACTTTTTTGATGCTCACTTCTTCTGTACTACATTTGTTTGCTACTCACTTGTGTGTTACCCAGTAGTCTCTACCTCACTTGTTTGTCACTCATTTGTTTTTTACCTACTTGTTTATTACACACTTGTTGTTACACACTTATTTGCTGTTCCCTTTTGTGTAACCCAATAGTTTGTATTTTTCTTAATTTTACCTCACCTGTTTCTTACTCATTTGCTTGTTATTCTGTTAGGTACGTCTTTTAACCACCCTTTTACTTATTTGTTTGTTACTCACCTATTTGGTATCACACTTGTTTGTCACACATTTGTTGTTAGCTACTCACTTGTGTGTTCCCCTGTAGGTTCTACCTCATTTGTTTATTACTAATACTTCTTCATTTCTTACTTGTTCATACCTCACTTGTTTGTTACCCACTTGTTTGCTTCTCACTTGTTTGTTACCCAGTAGTATGTACTTTTCCTTTTCCTACCTCACCTGTTTCTTACTCACTTGTTATTCTAGACCTCTAATGCACTTGTTTGAACCACAGTTGTTCTTTTACTTACTTGTTTGTTCCACATTTGTTTGTAACATGTACACTTGTTTACCACTGGCTTGTGCTACAAGTGTACCACTGGCTTGTGCTACAAGTGTACCAGTTCCTTGTGCTACAAGTGTGTAGTTTCTATTTTTCTTGTTTCTACCTTGTCTGTGTCTCATTTGTCTGTTACCCATTTGTGTGTAGCCCAGTAGTTTCTACATCACTGGTTTCTTACTCACTAGTTTGTTCCTTACTTGTTTAAACCTCGCTTTACTGTTACCTTCTTGTCTGTTACTCTCTTGTCTTTTACTCTCTTGTTTGTTAGTCTCTCTTGTTTGTTGTTCCCTTCTTTGTATGTCACTTATTTCTACCACACATTTTTTACTCACTTTTGTGTTACCCAGTAGTTTCTACCTTACTTATTTGTTCCTCAATTTTGTTTGTCCCATACTTGTTTGTTACTCACTTGTCTGTTTCTCTCTGATTTGTACTTCATTTATTTGTTACTCACTTCTTTATACCTCACTTGTTTGTACTTCATTGCTTGTTTTCTATTTGTACACAACTTTTTTCTTAATCACTTCTTTAAATGTCACTTATTTGTACCACACTAGTTTTCTACTTGCTTGTTTGTTACTCACTTGTTTATACCTCACTTTTTTCTTACTCACTTGTTCGTTACTCTCTTGTTTGTAATTCAGTTGTTTGTACCTTACTTGTTTGTACCTGATTTGTTTGTACCATACTTGGTACTCACTTTCATATTACTCAGTAGATTCGAAGTCTCTTGTTTGTTACTCACTTGTTTGCCCTTCACTTCTTTGATACTCAGTAGTGTTTACCTCACTTGTTCAATTTTGTCTTACTTGTTTATTAATCTCTTGTTTGTATTTCACTTATTTGTACATTACTTCTCTGTTACTCTCTCTTTCAGTTACACTCTTGTTTGTACATCATTTGTTTGTTACTCGCATGTCGGTACCTCACTTGTGTGCCACTCAATGTTTTTGTACCTCTCATTTGTACTTTACTTGTTTGTAAATCACTTCTTTGTTCCTCACTTGCTCTCACCTCAGTTGCTTGTTACCTACTTGTCTGTTACTCTTTTGTTTGTTATTCTGTTGCTTATGTGTCAGTTGTTTGTTTGTTACTCACTTTCACTCTTACTCACTTGTTTGTTTTTCACTTATCCATTACTCATCTTTCTGTTTCTCACTTTTTTGGTACTCACTTGTTTGTGCACATTTTGTTTGTAACCTACACTCTGTTACTCAGTTGCATGTTACTAACTTCTATCCTAATCACTTTTCTGTTATTCATTTCTTTGTTACTCTCTTGTTTGTACTTTACTAGTTTGTTCCTTACTTCTTTCTTACTCACTTACTTGTTACTCACTTTTTTTTTTGCTTTAGTTGTCTGTAACTCACTTGTTTGTTACTGTCTTGTTTGTTACTCCCTTTTTTTACCTCACTGGTCTGTCACTCGCTTGTGTTTTACTCAGTTGTTTTTTACTCTCTTGTTTCTAATTTTGTTATCTTTACCTTACTTGTTTTTACCTCATTTGTTTAAATTGTACCACACTTGTTACTTACTTGCATATTACTCAGTAGTTTCGAAGTCACTAGTTTGTTACTCACTTGTTTGCCCCTTACTTCTTTCATACTCACCTTTTTCGTACTCACTTGTTTGTAACTTGTTTTTGCCTCACTTGTCTGTCACTCACTTGTTTAGTTATCAGATGTCTCTGGATTAATCTTAATTAAGATTAATCCAGAGACATCTGATAACTAAACAAGTGGAAACGACAGTGGAGACTTAGCGGTTGGGGAGTGGAGAAGACACTAGAGACTTAACTCCCTAGCCGCTAAGTCTCCAGTGTTGTCTCCAATCCCCGCCAGCTTAGTCTCCAGAGTCATTTCCAGTCATCTCCACTTTCGTTTCCACTCTTCAGCCGCCTCAACTCCCTAGCCGCTAAGTCTCCACTGTTGTCTCCAATCCTCAGCCAGCAAGTGTCCAGTGCAGTCTCCCTCGCCAGCAGCTAAGTCTCTAGTTTCGTCTCCACTCCCAAGCTGCTAAGTCTCCACTGTTGTCTTCAATCCTCTGCCGCCAAGTCTTCGGTGTCGTCTCCACTCCCCAGCCACTAGGTCTCCACTATCGTCTACAATCCCTTGCCGCAAGGTCTCTATTGTAGTCTCCACTCCGCAGCCACTAAGTATCTAGTGTTTTCTCCACTCCCAGCAGCTAGGTCTCCACTGTCATCTCCACTGTGTAGCCACTAAGAGTGGAGACGACACTGAAGCGGCTGGATATTGGAGACGACGTTGGAGTTTCAGCGGCTGGGGAGTAGAAACAACACTAGAAGCTTAGCAGCTGGGGAGTGGAGAGGACAGTGGAGGCTTAATGGTTGGGAAGCGGAGACGACACAGGCAGATATTTGGATTACCATAAACATTCGTGTATCAGCTACACCTTTTTAGTCCGATTTTGGGCCTTAAATTGTGGGTGTGGCTTATTTACTAGACCATCTCTTTTACAACTTGGTATGAATATAAGAATAATGGTTATAATAGCAAAGTTATATATAAGAGTCGGTCGAAATATAGGTGTTCTTCAAAACGTGTCTCGTCTTCAATTGTGTTTTCTGTATATATATATATATATATATATATATATATTCAAAGCGGACAGACTGCAAATGATAGTATATTAGCCTGTTGCCGTCATAGTTGCTTAAGCTCTCTATTATCTGAGTATGTAGCAAGGGTTGGTGGCAGGGTTGGCCCTAGGGTCGGCCTAGTAGTGAGAGCATACACTATTTTTACCTAGTAGTGAGAGCACTTGCCTTCCACCAATGTGGCCTGGTTCGATTTCCGCACTCGGTGTCATGTGTTAATTGAGTTTGTTGGTTCTCTTCTCTGCCATGAGAGGTTTTAACCCCGGTTACTACGGTTTTCCCCTCTCATCAAAAACCAACATTTGATTTCATTTGAATTGATTTGATATGTGAATAATAATAATTATTGTAGAATAGTGATTTGGGCAATGTTGATTTGATTTCCTCTAAAACTGTAAAGCGCATTTGATCATATTCATATGCTAATTTGCGCTATAGAAATATTAAACATTATTATTATTATTATTAAGTGGTATGAGACTCAAAGTTTGCCAGGCTTTTTTTTATGCAAATGAGTTCTTGATGTCCTCAGGAAGCGACTTGGAATATTATGATCTAAATTGACTACCTTTTCCGTAAAACACAGGAAATATCATACAGCAGGATCTGTTGTTACTTCAGATTTCTAGTTGGCTAAGAAACCAAACCGAAGGTTTTCATCTACATTGCACCTGTTGTTGTTTTCTTGCTTTGCATCTCAAAGTTGAATTTTGTTATTTGAATATCAGTACCTCCAATTTTAGTCGAGCAACTGATATCACATAATC
>BLAZ01001446.1:18248-23842 GCA_014633955.1 Acropora tenuis
GCTGCCAATATGCAACATTAGATTTCGTCAAGTTTATTGTTAACATCTGTGAACAAAAGACCAACTTTTTTGTACTGACAATAGTGCTTTTCGGTCTTCTTATTTTTTTCCTGAAGCCGTGCTTGAAAGTTGGGGGTGTGGCTGATACATAAGTGCGGCTTCTACATGAGTCTTTACGGTACGCTTTAGTTACAATATTGTGTAAAAGGTGGTACATTTTCGTAAATGGATTTCTAGTTTCTAAAGAAACTGTGGTGCTGCGGTGAGAGAGATAAAAACAAAAATTTGGTTTTATCAAACGAGTTGATAAAGGTTGATAAAGGTTTAGAAAGCTGATGTTTCGAGCGGTAGCCCTTCATCATTCGCTCTGTAAAATCTTGTATGAACTTGCTAAGATGTTGTAAGAATCTTACTTGAGAAGTAATATGAGTCCTGAAGAACTTCATCAAGATCTTAATAACATTTCCAAATGGGATGTGCAAACACTGGACTGCGACTGCATTGGGTACTATACTTATCAATAATTCTTGAAATGAACAACTCACCTGTTTTTAGGGTCCAATATCCACTCCACAGGTGGGTCCATTTCTTTGAACTTTGAACAATTTTGTGGACATACCTGTTTAAGAAAGAGCATTTAGGAAGTCAGATGCACAATAAAAATGATTGCTGTATAACAGAAGAGCAGGGTATGGATGTACCTTTGGGATTTCTCAAACACCCTAAAAAATGCTGCAAATTTACTTACACCACACATTAATCACAACTACATACAAATGTTCTCTCCAGTGTATCATTTACGTCCAGACCCTAATACTAATACTGAATACTAAGAAAGGGAGGACAATCCTCGCATTTATCTTATTTGGAAGTGAGAAGCTCTTTGTCTCAAAGCAAGATACTAAATTTTGCCTACTGTACATAGGAGTGCTCTTTACTTAACATAGGCGACTGAAATGAAGAAATTAGAGACATTTCACTCAGGCCTTCAAGACAGTTCGCTGATGCCTAAAAGCTGTTTTGCTAAAATCCCCACCAGCTAACATATTACGTCAGTTTTCTCATGCCTCCGATTTACATAATTAACACTCTGTGAAATCATACTGACTTATACATTTTAGTGACCACGTGTGATATATCAACCTTGACAACTGATTGCTTTTATTTATGGTTATTTTTATGCAGAAACCCCTGCTTTAGAATTCTGAGACAAGAAAAGAGATAACATTGTGAAAATAAACTCTAAATCATCATAGTCATGTTGTACATATCCAAACGCCAAGTGACCATCCTGATTATTAAGAGTTGGACCCAGTGCCAAAGTGCCGTCAAATCATCAGCTTCAATGTTTGTTTTCCTAAATCTATGTACAAGGCTTATTAATTAACATTAAAAATAGGCAGACAGTCTAATTGTGGGTAGTGCTTTCTCCATCAAGATATCAAGTTACTGGTACCCTTTTTTTTTCTTTTAGAGATCCTGATTTCTGTCTAGAGCACATCAAAAGAAATTCTGGGCATAATGAAAAGAAACCTACATTTTTGGGCAGCTGCCTGAGATCAAGGCCCAAAGCAATGATTAACATACATCCCATCAACTTTCCTGTATTTCTTAGCTTTTTTTTTTCTTTTTCAAAGATTAACAATAGTTAAAACAAAACATAGCAGAGTGTATCTAAGTTAAGAATCATCATCCACTTGCTAGTTATGTCATGTTATTGATTATGGAGTAATTAAACCCTGTAATCAGTTATACAGATTTTGTTTTCAAGTTTGATCACAATTTGATGAGAAAAACTTTTGCTGTGGATCATAAAATATTTTGAGACCCCAACACAGAGCCCTGACAGACTCCACATTTGATAAAACCAAAAAAAAAAATTGATCTCTCCCACGACGCAGCACCACAGTTTCTTTACAAACTAGAAATTCATCCACATTTGATAGTTTGAAGGGAACATCTACAGTTGGCTAATTCAACAAATTGACACCTAGAATTCAGACAAAGAAATACCTCGTACACTATAAAAATTCAATTTGTCTCATAGGATAGAATTTTTGATTAAGTCAATTGCCTTCTTGAGATCAGTGAAGACACTGACTGAAGACAGTAACTGCACGCTTGTTTTTGTTTTCCGTTTTCTTTGATTGTATCCACTTTCTATTTTCCAACTCCAAAAATGTATTATTTGTTTGAGGACAAAGCCATTAATTGCAATACCGATTATATCATCTCACTCGCTAGCGCTAGCCAGTGACCTCTCGCTCGCTATCGAGCAAAAGAGAAGGCCCTAAAAAAAACTAGCGAAATTGGAGCAGCATGCAATAGCACCAACACTGACAGTTCAAATGACTGATGGTTGAAACAAGAAAGCATATTTTTCATGTGACACTTACACTTTCAGGAAACGAACACACAACAGACATTGGCATTTTCCATCCTGAATTAAATTTTAATGGGTCACATAAAACCTTGCCAAATTGATGAAAATTTGCCAACTTAGGAGAGTTTTGACAAACCATAGTGGACAAGTTTGCATGAAGGAAAACAGCACAGGTGCAATCAAACTCATATCACTTAAAAATATATCATTCTACTTCAGCATTTATCATATGACTATGACTTCTCTAAGCATGCATGATACGACTCACTGCAAACATCGCATCATCTGACATTCAATGAAACATAAATCCTCCTTTACATTTACATGTTGTTAGGTCAGAAAAATCGTAATGATTTCACACCAACCGTGAAAATAAAAAGCAAACAAATAAATAAAAAAATAAATAAATAAAATACAGATATAATATATAAAATTATATAAAAGTTAAAGAATTCCTTATTCAACTATATAACTATTATTTAAGAAAAGCTGATAACCTTAGTACTTTATCTTTTGTAAGACGCAGACTATAGTCAACCTGAAGAAATTGACAATTATTATTATTAAAATGAATGGAAATTTATAATGAGAAGGAATAAATCTACTAATCCTTTTCAGTGCATGGGTGACGTAGTCATGCCATAACGTTTCAGTGTGGGCCTTATGTCGGGTTATCATTAGGAGTCGGTAGCCCGCAGATTTCCTCCAACAAGTTAACAATAACAACAAGACCACTTTGTGCCAGCTTCTTTTGCAACAACAATGCAGAAAATTGCGTTTGTGAGCTCTGTGCTAATTATAATCTGTAGCCACCTACTTCAACCCATTCATCCATCTACTTAAAATCCTGGTGAAAACCCTGCTTATGGCCTTTGATCACTCACTTGATCCTCATAAATTTATTCACTACACTCTCCTCCTGTCCCTCCCCAAGTAAGTATTGCTTTTGTCTCCATAGTGTTCTTGGCCCAAAGTTTGCAAGTTTCAGGGGGTAGTACAAAGGCATAGATTTTTGCACTGCAGATACTGTAGAATGTTCACACATACGCAATACGACAAGAAAACATTGCTTCTAGCATAGGGAAAGGTGGCCATACAGTAGTAACCAGGGCATCAAAAACCTTATTTCACATCTACAGTAATACCATAGCCCATAGCCAATTAAGAATTGACAAAAAACAAAGACGAAAGTCAAATTCTAAAAATACTACCCTAATTTAATGTGTGCTGAGAAGGTTTAAAGGTGCTGTTACACTGTGCAATGGTTTGTGCAACTTGTCTCGCAATGTTTTGCCGACATTGTGGCCCAGTGTAACATACCCTGCAACAGCCAAAATCGTTGCGCAACAAGTTGCAAGAGCCATTGCCGTAAGTAGAATTGAGTTCTACTTTTCGTGCAACTTATCTCGCAACGATTTCGGCCGTTGCAGGGTGTTACACTGTGAAATGTTTTGTGCAACTTATCACGCCACATTGTTGCCAAAACATTGCGAGACCAGTTGCACGAACCGTTGCACAGTGTAACAGCGCCTTAAGTTTCTTTACGTAAGATTGCATAACTACAAAATTCTCTAACACCTCAATGCAACATCATCAATGTTACGAACTGTTAAGGCCTCAAAACAGTAGTAGGCATTATACATCACACTGCATAGGTAGTCAATTGTGTTAGGATGTAGGATATGATCCTGAATAATTTGAAAGGATAACACAAATCAAAGTGTTAGCACGTTGATATGGCCATGAAAGTAGCCGTTGATGCCATAGCTTTAACTAAAACGTGGCTTTAATTTATAATAGTTTTGAATGGTCTTGACAATGTAATAGTGACCACTTCTAAACTGTTAAAAAAAATACAATTCAAATTTCATTGTGGGCAATCCTAAATGAGACCTTTCTGACCAAAAATACAGGCTTTTTAGTTGACCATGAACACCTCAACACTAAAGGACTTCCACCGACCACAAAACTATGATAATCAATGTCACACAAGATTTTTTGTCTTAACCTTGAGTTGCTTCTCGTGGTAGCATATTTGATTTGGCTTGCTGACGACCTGTTTCTGAAAGCTTTATCGTTAACCTTTTGCTTGCCCAATTTCACAGTGCACAAAACCACATGACTGCAAACAAATAAAATTTATGCACCTGCACAGTCAAAAGTCTCCCTTGCTAGTGGCGTGGGATTGGCTAATTATTTCACTTCTGGTTACACTGGAGTGAGGGCTTCATTTGCATAGGGAATGTCACTATCACTCATGGATGCTAAAAGCATATCCACAAGTAACAAAAGAGAGAGTAACAGTTGAAGCAGGTCCATAAAAACAGTAATAAAGAATTGCACCCGTTTAGTAATTTAGAGAACACACCCACTTTGAATTACATGTAGAATCCGCTTCCTGGCTACTTTATATGAACAATAAGCTGTTGCATGTCACAAGGGCAGATTACAATGAGATTATTACTATTAATTTTATGGTGACAAAATTAATGTTTTAAACTCTTATTTTACCAGAACATTTACCCAAACATTTTACTAGTTTAAAGTAGTTGTCATTTGATTTCATTTCTGCAGTTCATGATTCATTTCATGTGCATCACTCATGAACAGTTTAAAGTTGTATAGTTCAGATAGCCAAAAGGTTAATATTACAGTAACTGTATATAAAAAAGAGAGTTTAAAGGTATCATCAAGAATAGTTTAATCCTGTTAGTGCATGTGGCCCTTCAATATTTAACACTACAGTATCTTTTATGTTTGCCTGCCAATCATGTCTATGTAATGCTACACTGAGCTAATATTACAAAATTCAAGCAATAAACCAACAAACCTGACATGCAGTTGACGACAAAGACTTCAATTTGCACTCAATGATGAGTGACAGTGGCACACCTTTTTTGAAAAGTTCACGCCATTCTAAAAGTATTTCAAGGGCAACCAAAACTTTGTCTCCAGCATTGAACAAGCCTAACAAAGAATAAATAATGACATGATAAAGTATTTTGTTGAGGGTAAAATAATTACTTTCACATTACAAGCTATGGGTTAGTGATGGCACTGGAATAACTTTGTCTGGTATTGCAAACTCAAATGTAATCATCTCTCTACACAAAACTGATAATAGTTAGTTGAAATTACCACAATTGTAAACATCTGGCTGGTGCATTGCTTGGCAATCTTTGTTTGAGCACATTCTGATACGCACATCCAC
>BLAZ01001447.1:18709-23709 GCA_014633955.1 Acropora tenuis
GTAAATTGGAAAAATGAAAAATTTTTCATGACTAATTGGATAATGCAAATTTTATTTAATGTTTTGCCAATGATGTATTATGTTCAGAATTATATTAGGAATCCCACTGAAATATTCAAGTGCTGCCCCACTATTGGTGCCTTTTTTCACTTCAACCTTTGTCGGATAACCTAGGTGTGATACTTTTAACATGCTTCTAAGGGTAATTTAGGTTTTTACCAAATGACATTTCCTCTAAATGTTAGCCTTAGTTTAATAATAATTATTAGCTTTTCCCTAATTTCAGCTGTTGTAATATCCCGTATTTTGATACTTCAATATTATTGGTGACATTCTTTCATAATAGAGCTTCTTGTCAAATGACACAATACTAAATATTAATAATATTGTAGTTTAATAACTAACTAACTTTGTAACTTTCAAACGATGAATAAATTCATTGACTATTGTACCATTGTTCCACTCAACTCAATTGGCTTCGCTATACTTGGGTGGACCATTGTAAATAGCAATTAGTAGCATATAAATAAATGTTGTTGTTCAACGGTATGAGAACCTTTTAAGTTAATGGCTCTTTACTTTTTTTTCTGATTTAGCACGATCGAACTGAGGCACCAAGCTCGTTGATGCTATGTTAATTTAATATACACGGCTTGAGTTGACTACCAATCTTAAATTCAATTGATTAATTAATTAAAGAAAAGAGTAAAATAATAAATGTATATTTTGCTGTTGTTGATATTTTTGTTATCAAGCTAAAATTATAGGATGTATATGGCACAACATGATTAATTTTTGTGATCTGAAGCAGGGTTGTTTGATATCTTACAAAGAATCAGATTTTAAGGAAAACAATCACAAAAAAAAGCTTGAGGTCATGGGTATAGAAAATGAATCATGTATTGGTCATGCTCTTGTTTCAAATTATACAGTTATTTTGGAACCTGCTTTCCATTGAATTCTAACCTAGTGAAGGCTCTGTGGAGAAACAAATATACTTTCACTTTGTGTTTTTTTAATTGTTGTTGCTTCATTTGCATGTTAATTTTTTTTTTGCACTTTTTCCTCTTGCTGGTTTGACAACATGTTCAAGTATATATGCATTTTCAACAGTAAAAAACTAAAGAATCTACTGTTGTGAGGTTACTTTCTTTTTTGTCCAGGAGACAAAATCATCCATGAGGAGACTCACAGAAGCTTTTAATTTTCAGATGGTCAAAGTTTAACTTGGGAGCAACCTCTTCCAGTTCAGTTTGTACCATCAGATAATCCTGTGGACCACTTTAGCTGCAGAAAACTTGATGAAGGAATCATCAATGCAACATTGGTCTGGAATTTTCTTCTAAACCAGTTGGACTTTGTTAAGTTAGTAATATGGTTAGATGGGACACCCATTGCAGGGGTTGGGTCCTCAGGACCTGAGCCTCAACCAGGGTTTGAAAACCAATTTGCCATTGACTGGATTGCCAGTGAAAACTTAGTCAAGCTGTTTGTCTTGGATGTTACTTTGGTAGAAAATGGGACATTTACTTGTGAAGTTACTGCTGATGAAGTAACAGGATACAATGAGTTTCAATTTAGAAGCCATCTGCAAGTAGATGTTGTTGGTAAGTAAAAATTTTGGAACATTTAAATGTATAGATGCAATATTAGTATAGAAGATGTACTTGTGATAGATCAGGATGGATTAATTTTACTGTGTTTCTAAATCAAAGGAGGTAAAGATTGCACAATGATAAGATGCACACTTTGTATAATGTTAGTAATGTATATGTGTTTGTAAAATGCAAACACGGTAACCATATTTTAGACTTTAAGTTTAGACTTTAATTTGATTCAGTTCTAGATCCTACAAGTAACATTGTCGTGTCAACTGATCAAAATGTGGTAGCACCTGCTGAGTTGACTTTAAACTGCTCGGCTGATGGAATACCAAAACCAAGAATAACTTGGACAAGACTCTCTGATAACACTGTTGTCACTATGCCCTTGAACATCATTAGGGGAATTAAGGCTAAAGAAACTTACAGATGCACAGCTGATAATGGTGTTGGAAATGTATTGACGAAGGATGTCATTGTCAACATTTTGTGTGAGTGAGAGCAATACTTACTGTATTGTTGTTAATTGGAGGCTGGTGTACATACATGTAAATTGATACTGTGCATTAATTTGTCGCCGAAATGATATTCTTGAAGTAGGTGACCTTTTGGTGAAAGTAGACAATAGGGATTACTGAATGACATTGTCAAGCCACTTCGATATCCTCTACACCTGCAAGACTGTTCAGCTCATGTTCTTAAAAAGTTTGATCTTCAGGTGCTCTGAACTGACATTTTCATCCCCTTATTAGCAGCTAGATTGCCTTTTTGCATACTGCTGTTGGGCAGTTTAACATTAGTGCAGTAGCTGTATGAAATACAATGCACTCTAGCTTGGCCCTGAACACAGTTATACTGCTGTTTAAGACCTTATGAGGAATAATTATGTGGACCCTCTAAAACTATCTAATTATATAATTTTATATGGATTGCTTGAAGGGAAGGGCATTTTGTATTAGTGGTTTGTTGAAGATTTTTTTCATCAGCAGCTACAAGTACACTAGATACATAGATAGATAGATAGATAGATAGTTTATTAATAACCGATTTGCAACTAATTTTACAAAAATTGAAAATTCTACAAAAAACTAAATATTGATAACTACAATTAATAGAAAGACTACAAGTAATTTAAAACAGCGAATAAGGACAATATATGCTGTAAAAAAGTATATCAAAGAGATTTTAGAAACGTACTAAAATCTTTCAAGCCTTCAGGGAATTAAAGTTAATAAAACTAAATTACAAAACCTGTTCGTCTTAAACTTCCACATATTTCTTAGGTTAAGAGTACATGTGTTGTGGGCTAGAAGAATTTCATTGCAGCTTATTCTGTTCCTTCTGTAAAACTTCCTCAAATAGTTTGTCAACAAGTTCCTGATGGCGGTCTGAAAGTTTAGTTAGGCACAATTTAACCAAGGCCTCGTTGTATGAGCAAACACTGAGGGTTTATTATTGCATTTTTTTTCTTAATTCCAGTTTCCCCCAAGGTTAAACTTGCAAAGAAAGTCTTTGTTGGCCAAGGAAATACTGCATCACTTTTCTGCCAAGTGGAAGGAAACCCTAAACCTACAATTTCTTGGAGTCCTTGTGATCCACCACATTTTGTCTGTGATAAGCAATACTTGAATGTTTCGAAAGTGCAGACTGCACTTACCAACTTCAAATGCACAGCAACCAATTACCTGGGAACAGATTCGGCAACCACAGTTCTTAGTAAGTATACACTTCTTTATACTTGTAGTTCTGTGACATGGCCACAGAAAAAAAGTCATGGTAATGCGTGAATGAGATTTTACAAGAGGAGTTGCATTCAGTGTCTCATAACCCTTTCCCGAGCTGCTCTTAAAATTTGATTTTGTCGATGATGGCATGGCCCAATTCATTTTAGAGATGGATAATCTGTCTGGACAAACTTGGGCAAGAATTTTTTAGTTCGTGTGATAATCCACCCATGCATAAATACGGGCAATAGACGGATTATCCGTCAAGACAAACTATCTGTTTAGTTTGTCTTGGCAGATAAACTAAGGGGGATAATCTATCAGGACAGATAATCCATCTGTGTGTATAAATACAGTGACAGACGAACTTAGCTGCCGGCATCGACACCTCGTTACATGCGATCCGTTCTTTCCATAAAAGATAAAAATGAAGATGCAGACGATATTGTATTCCAAATGATTTGTAAAAGTGTTTTTTTAAAATTAAATGTTGTTTTCTTAATTAATAATCAGTTTTGCTGGGTTTTGCTCTTCATTAATATTCATGTTTCCGATTATCCGGATCCTGGATTATCCGGACTATTTCGTGTGGTCCCAGCGAGTCCGGATAATCGAGGTTCGACTGTATTCATTCGTTAAAATATTACAATGAATTAAATGTGACATAATTTATAAATTACATTAATGCATTTTAAGAACTACATAACTAAATCGTATTTAAGATTTAGTATAAAATTGAAAAGCTATCCTTAAATCGTTCGGCATTCAGTTTTGGTCTGGCAGAAGATGGTGCACATAATTGACAAGAAGTAACTTAAAGAGCGTTTGGTGCAAAAAATCACCCTTAATTCTTAAAAATAATCTCCAATCACATTGTTCTAGAAGATTAAAAATATTTACATCATGTATGGTATATGGTCTTTTATAACATATAGTTAAAACATGTTGAATTGCGTTTACATCAGATTGATTCGCTTTGTAAATCGGTAGTGCTTACATAAAAATTTAATTTAGTCATAATTAGAGAGTGAAATAGCTTATCTTACTTCTGTTTGCATTTATTCTTCCTCCCATAATAAACAAGTATCTGTTTGCTTCCCATAGTTTAGTCCTCACATCAGGTCAGTACTAACAATCATCCTGTAGTGTCAAGCCTTGTACAGTTCGTTACTTAAGTTGTTCTGAATCCCCCATACTGACGATAAGGCTTGTCAGACTGCATCCTCTCTTAACAATACTAACTTCTTTTATAGAGGCTTCCCCGGACACAGGCTTTTACAGAAATGTTGCTTAGTTACATCTTTGGGCCCAACATGGTTTAATATCTAACAACCCTCGAAGCTGTGACCACTTCAGGTGCCATGTTGACTAATATTTTCACACTGGCGACTTAATTTGCAAAATAGTCACCAAATAGACAACCACAGAAAATCGATACTTGAAGATAAAAAAATAGTATAATCTGTTGTCTGAATAGTACTGAAATGATAAGGTCTTCTCTGCTGATATCCCAGAAGGAAGAAGGTGTCATCGATATTCATTCAAAGGAACGCTTAATAATTCAGTAGGATTTCTGCTAAAGTCTTGTTCCGGGGCTCCACTGAGCACAAGTCAGTTGCCTACATGACATTTCTGTTAACTTTGTAATGCATGACAATCAGCAAGCAATCGCTTT
>BLAZ01001447.1:33709-36209 GCA_014633955.1 Acropora tenuis
TAATTTTGCTCTAAGATTACAAGACTTGGCTAATCATCGGCATCGGTGCTGGCTTGGGAATTCTTGCTTTTGTCTGCCTGTTGATTTGTTTGCGCAAAATGAAATGCTGCAGGGAAACAAAGAGTGAGTTGAGGAAAAGAACAGTCCTAATTCAAAGGGGCATGGTTGCTGTATTTCCCATTAATGACAGCCTAGTTTCCCCCAACAACCTTTCTTTCCTTGCCCCCAGAATCACACTAAACAAAGCCTCTTATCTAGCACTGGAACTGTAGGTGTTGGATGTGTGCATATTTGATTAATTTTGTCTTCAGATGCCCTGAATTGAGCCGTTGCATACTTCCTAAGGTGTAAATAACACACTGGTTGCCTCCTGCAAGCTACTGATACATTTGGGTCATTTTCAGCTAACCCTAACCCTAGCATTGTTTCTTGAGCATTTAAGTGCAGTGCCTGGGAGCTTAACTAACTTCTTCTTTATGTTTAAATTTTATTTATCTATCATGATCTCAATAGTTGCATGTACTCTTTTATCAACTGTATTTTGCAAAACAAATTTTGCATTTTCTTGTTTTGTTTTTCAGCTGTTGTTGTTGGTGAAGAAGTCTCAGGTGCTGACTCTAGACAAGAAGGGTGAGTATTTCTGCTTTGGGAGCAGGCAATGGGTTAATTTATAGAATGAATCTTAACTTGAAGTTCTATACTTGTGAATTTTGCAACATTAAGAAAAAAAATTATAGGCACAAAGATTTCCCGATTTTAACCCTCGTGATTGCCGAAGATTCCTCGTAAATTTAACTCCCCACTAACTCGAACCAAATTCCATTGCGCTTAGAACCAATTTCAGTGATTTTTACTGGAAGATGGGCTAGTATTCTCAGTGGTTGGCGTTGTCTTGGCGGTACTGTGTGGGGCGTGATTCCAGGGCGTTTTGGCGATCACTGGGTCAGCAGTAGTCTCGAAAGGGCGATGCGTGCGCCATTGCACGCGCTTATACTTTTACTTTGCTAAGCGTACAGGGCGTTTCCATGTAGCTTGCCTTTTCTAGCCCCCTCCCCCCCTCTTATTTTTTTATAGTCTTATTCGTTATCTCCCTAGTAGGATCTCCACTGTTCCTCCACTTCAGTGTGACTGGTGCTGGTGCTGGGGCTGGGGCTGGGGCAGGGCTCATGGTTGGATTGTAACTCCAGGTTGTTAAATTAAAGTGAATGAATTCTAGCTCTGACCTTCCGATAAGCAACCATTGGGGGACTTGGGATTTTATCTCATTTCTGCAAGCATGGCGATGATCTGCTTGTCGTCGAAGTAGGCCATCGAGTTCTGATAAGAACCATTTCGTTACAGCAAGACCGGTTTCAGAAACTTAAGTGGCCTCCCTCGTCAGTTGCTTTTACTGGTGCTCAAGTGATTGCGAGCGGGAGTTTGACCGAAGTGACTTAAGAGTGCTCTTTGTATAGGCCTGGAATGACGCGCGACCAGAAAATGGGCTAATATGGGACGTCAGGGATTTCGATCCGTTCTTTTGTCAGTCGCTTATGTTCAAGACAATAGGGGCCAACTGGACGCGTGTAATTGAAACACGTGTATTCCATATTGTGTTCTTTGCAGTTTTCTCTTGCAACACTTGCAGTTTTCTCTTGCAACACTTGCTGACCAGTCACGGTTTCGAGAGAAGACTTTGCTTAGGTTTGAGAATTTATCCCCGGTTCACTTTTCTTGTGAACATATATAGAGTAAGGTTTCTTTAGATGGAGACATCCAAGAACTAGGGAAACGGAGGGAAGTTCATGCGGTGGTAAGGTATTTTTATAAACCGAAGTTAATCAGAACGAATATGATTTCCTCAGGAAAGGTAAAGGTCAATATGGTGGTGATGGAGCTGCAAGTACTTATGTGGACCTTCAATTCAACAGACCAGTGGACAAATCCAATCAAAGCGCAGGAGAGGCTTTTCCCATGAATGCCCAGCTTAACAAAACTAAAGGTAAGGTTAGGCCTAGGTAAGATTTAAAGATAACGAGATATTTGCATTGAAGGTCACTTAATCTCCACTAGAAAATCACTGGAGATGAAATAGTTATTATTTTTTTAACACTGGTATACCTCTTTCGATGTTTCAGTTATGAAGCAAGTGTGTTAGGTTCCCAAAAGACCCATATTGAGAGCAGCGGCTTTTTTCTCGAAAGTCCCGAGAACTTTTCGGGCCCGAAAAGCCAGTTGTGAAACTGCAATCCGCTTGTTTTGAAAAGTTGATCTTTTAACATGTTTTTAATGTAAGAAAAACACAGAGGGTTGCGAATTTTGATGGCCTAGAACCTCGGCGTTGCGAAGATGTAAAAGGAATTGTGGCGCCCGAAACAGGGGGCCGTTTCTCGAAAGACCCGGTAACTTATCGGGGCCGAAAAGCAATTCTTGAAACTATGATCCGCTTGCCGTGAAAAGCTGCTCTCTTAATATGTTTCAGATACAAAGAAAGCCAAAATAACTGCCACGTTTCAAAGCT
>BLAZ01001447.1:80483-85483 GCA_014633955.1 Acropora tenuis
TCTTCTGCAACTTCAGTGGTGAACTTCAAGCGCACATCAAAGATCAGGCTCCCACAGCTGAGAAAATTTTTTGGTAAAATTGAGATGAAACAAATAGTCATACACAACTTTAACTAATTTTAAAATATATCATTTTTCTCATTTTAAAAGCATGATACAGGTCAATAACGATCTCAAATCAACAATACCAAAAAAGGTAATCACAAAATATCCACCTTGGTCGTGTTTTTGTGACCATTGCATATTTCTCATGTTACATTTCATAAATTAAATATAAATCACCTCACCACAGGGTGCTTTAATTTACAATAATTATTATTCATTTATATTATTCATTTTTGTTTATAGTTACATTGTAGTCTGTCTTTCTCCTGTTTGAGTTCTTGTCCTGTGTTAGTAAGTCACCCTTTCATGCTTTGCACAAGTAAACTTTAAGGAAAAGCACTTTTCACTGGAAATTGAATTTTGCAGGCCCATTAATGACAGGATAATCTTCAGCATGATTTTAATTCTCACCTGCAATCTGTTCACAGTACATGCACTATTCATAATAAATTATTACGTATTGACTAAAGGCCTTCTAAACTTCTTTTGATCATGATGATCATTATCATTAATTTTCCTTACCTCACATGAATCAGATCTGCTCCAGAGTAATCTTGAGCATAATTATTGGTAAAGACCATGACAAGCTAAATTGACAACAGAGATAATGTATAAATTTAGCATCACTTTGAGTGAACTTCAAAACTACTGAAATAAATCCATTTCTCGCCTCTTAGTTGGCACTAATGTGACAATTTGCTTTTGTAAGCTGACTGGTCCAAAAACAGACTGAAGTAGAATGAAGGAAAATGCCAGAAACACTGCCACCTTGACAAACTTACATAGTGCTAAACAATAATTTACAATATATTCTTTAAGTGAAAGCAAAAATGGGACACAACTTGTATCCAAGTATCACAGGGCACTGGGAATTGACATCCACTGTTTCAGAGTTCATGTCTACTGAAGCTCTGACCACCAGCTGGGTTTCCTCTATCTAGCCCTTGGATCAGCCCCTTGGCTACATATGTTAGTACATTGTCAAATACTCTGCCTCAGGACTGCCAGTTCGGATTCTTTTTTTTTTTGAGTCAGTTTGAGTTGATTCATAGTGGGTCCTGAACAACACCCCCTCTTCCACCTAGGGGAGTGGCAAGACAGTGTTTGCATGAGAAAAGCTCCTTTCTTTTCCTTAACTGTTTAAAATGAGCTGGACTAAATGTACCAGAGTACAATAATTTAGTAATGTGCAATACAGAGTGAATACTCCATGGGAGTGCTGAGAAAAGAAATTAATTTTCTCTCAGAGTGTTCAACACGATATCTCACAAGTAACTGCAGCAAACAAGTAAGATGTCACTTAGTTAAACATGAAAGGAAGAATTCCACATCTCCAAGCAACCACGTATTATTTTGTTTATTATATACACATCTTAATAACAAGAAAAAGCCATCTCAATACATGTTTCAAAGTGAGAATGCCATGTCCATTCATGGCACTAAATTAAGTAAGTGACATACTGTAGCAGGAGCTGATTGGCTATCTGAAACATACATGGTCCTATGAGGCACTACAGTTTATATTATAAAATAAATGTAAAACAATGATAATAATTATTAGTGACCTATTTAGAGACATCCAGAGAAGCATTCACATACTCAAAACAGGTACAATGCATTAAATGAAGTAAAAATTAAAATCTTGTATGTTATAATACCACAGTACCTCTTTCTGCAGTATCTTCCAAGCAAAGTCTTGGTTGTGACATTCTCCACTCACGCTCATGCTCAAGAAAACATCCTTTCCTCCAATAACTGTGAAAACACCGAACAGAGACAACATCCGTAGTTTGAGAAAGCTGCATGTCCAGAAATGAGAAAATGATTTCTACTCACACTTTTCAAGAAAAAGTTTTCCTTTAACTGTGGTCAGCAGAATCTACCTTTGCAAATGATTGTTCCAGGATTCTTTGGGCTCCTAGATCACAAACTGTGTCAAACCATGCATAAATGAGCAATGTGGTTCTCATGTTTTTACTAGTGTTGGCCACTCATTGAGCAAAGGGCACTGATCTGATTGGAAGTACCATCCTTTTCACTGATTTGTCATGCTGCTCCTACCCTTCCACATGCGGGCTCATACGTTATTGGAATGTCATAAGTGTGTAGAGGAGCTCTCCATCCGGGAGCTTGTGAGGCTAATCTGCCACAATCATTCAATTCTGGTCATTACTTTTGTCTCTCCTACTCAAAGGGAATGGCTGCTGGCAAACAATTCAATTTAAATTAACATGCAAACTTCCCTTACTACAAAACAATTATTACAAATAAAAAGAAGTGTCCACTTACCCAAAACTGTATTTGCTGAATCTACTCCCAAAGCATTGGTTGCTGTACAGGTGTAGTTGGCACGAGCAGTCTGCACTTTTGAAATATTCAAGTATCGTTCATCACAGACACTTTTTTTAGGACAAGGACTCCAAGAAATTATAGGGGTTGGGTTTCCTTCCACTTCACAGATAAGAAATGCAGTCTGTTTACGCTCAACAAAGACTTTTGAAGGAACTCTAACCATTGGAAGAACTGTAATAACAAGTTACAACAACAACACAACAATATAAAATAAAAAAATTTATATTAACCTCTGACAATAAACTTCAGCTATGTTGTGCTATGCAGTTCAATAAATATTCTTACTCTGTCTAGTTAAACTGCTGGGCTGCTGATTGAAAGATTAAACTTGTACACCATCGACATTATTGCCCTGACTACACCAAAAATGAAGTGTCCACTTAAACTAGCGACAGGCACAGATACAAGAAAGACAAGCAGTAGCAATTGATCAATGGTAAAAAAGAATGTACACGCATAGTAGCTCAGGACTGTAGTCATAGTGTATTGTACATCCAGTGTTGTACATCGTTTGGCAAATGAATACAAAGCACTACTAAGAAATTATGGAGATCATTGTTATCTTTGTTTCAGTATGTTAAGCATAAACCTTTTGCTACAGCTGTTTGATCAATGCAATGTATCTTTACTCACACTGAACATCAACAAAGACATCCTTAGTCAAAGGTTTTCCAAAACCATTGTCCGCAGTGCATCTGTAGCTTCCTCTGTCCTCTACCCCAGTGATGTTCAATGGCATGGTCACTACAGAGCTATCAGAGACTCTCGTCCAGGTTGTGCTAGCATCTGGTTTCGCATCAGCTGAGCAGTTTAAAGTCAACACATCAGGTGCTCTTGTGATTTGATGACTTGAGGTAAATATGGTTCTTGGAGGACCTAAAAATAACCATATTTATATGTTAGATACTGTAATGTTTTTGCACAAGAAGAATGATGTGTAGAAACATTGGGGCCACCATGGCACAAAAGCCTGTATAGGAGTTACTAATATGACCATTTTTTTTTAATCAAATTAAATACTGCGCGTAGATTTCTCAAAATAACGACATTTCTATTGAAGATTAGAGAGTGGTAATACTTAAACATACATAAAAGTTTAAATTTTTCACAAAGAAAAATCTTACCAAAGACATCCACCTGAACATTACTTTTCCAAGTTAAGATGCTTTGTTCCCTTGCAAAAACTTCACAAGAAAATATGGTATCATGAGCTGCTGTTACTTCAAAGATAACCAAAGTAACAATTATTTCTGAGCTCTGAACCAAGTTAACTGCATATTTGTCTCTAAACTGTGTGAATACCCAACTGTCTGATGCAATTGGAACTCCATTCAACTCTAAAGTTAATGAAACAAAGGTTACTTCTGATGATAATTTAAAATGCCAGATCAGTGATGCATTAATGGTTCCTTCAATGAGCCTTGTCTGGTTTTGGTGTTCCACTCGGTTTGTACTTGTTACCACTTGAAACGGCAATGGCTGAAGCCATGTTAAACTGGAACCATCTAAATAAAACAGAACAAAAATAGCTCAGCTTTAGTCATCTTGCTTGCACAGTTAGGATAAAAATAAGGTTCAGGTCCAAACTAAGTCAACCCAGTTAGCTTCCAAACTCTCTTTGTTCCATATCCTTCAAGCTCAAACCTGTGACAATGTAAATGCTATTTACTACTATTGCACACAACGTTTATTGATTTGGTCTTTCAGTTGCAAAGTGAACTTGTCACAATTTTTCGACTAACATAAATGTTTTTGGTCATGAAACAGAAAAGTCAATAGCTTTTAGTCGCCATGGTTTCATGCTCTGATAAAGAAAAAGTACAAACTCCATGGAATGGTCTTATTAACGTCAATTTGAACAAGAATTGGTTTGCCAAATATCAGAACATTTTTAAGGTAAAATGCTCTACAAACATAATTTTGATAGATGAGTGACAGATAAATAATTTGAGATATTTGAAGAAATGAACAAAATGTATCGTTTTTTCCCACCTTAGAGGTCTGAGTACTAAAAAACTGTGACCTCAGTCTTGAAAATGACCAAAGAAAATCAAGCCTGAGGTCACAGTTTTTTGCTATATGCCGACCCTTGCCTGGCAAATAATTTTTTTTTTCCTCACTCCTTCAAGACCTTCAAATCAATTTTTCAATTCTTTGACCTACCATGCCCTCTTGTTTAACATGTTTACATGTTATACACAAACATTTACATAGGTATAACCCAGTTAACATTGAGCTCCAAATAGTGTCGTTATTTGAAACTCTGCAGAGGGTGGATTGCACAGTAATACTTAGAGCTTACTAGTTATGGAACTGAAAACCCTTGGAAGTTCATGTTAAATTTATTCCAGTGAATTAGAGTTCTTTTCAATGGAAATACACTCAACAACAAGTTCTGTTATGCGTCCTAATCATTCCCAATCCCAGTCATGGATATTGGACGAGCCAGTCCACACCTGAATACCAGTTTAGTAAGTCGAGTATTTTAGCTGTCAGAACTCACCTGTGTCAGGTGGAAATACGAGGATTCCAAGCAGTATACA
>BLAZ01001447.1:116417-121417 GCA_014633955.1 Acropora tenuis
GTGTTTGGAAAGTCAAAAAGGTTGCATTAATATTGTTCAAGGATACAAACCCTCATAGTCAGCAAGCATCCCTTTTTTTCTCATGGATATACCCACGAGTTTTGGAAAGAATCTTTATGCAAATCAAATTTTCACTCTTACAAAACTGAAAGTTTGATCTAATTAGCAAATCAGAATGGAACACAATGACTAGTGCATAAAGTAAACTTCCAATATCCATGAGTAAACAACTGTAGGCAGTTTGATTCAAAACTACTACGGTTTTTAATAAACACCTGCAAGAAACAAAACAGTTGGGACACAGTTCAAGATCATATTAATCAGTTCAACCCTAGTAGGTCCTCTCCTTATAACTTTAAACAAAATTAAAAAGGCTACCAAACTCTCTTTCCATAATAGGCAGTAAAATTTTGTTGGGTTTACCAGAACAAATGAAACAACAGCTAAAATATTGATTCCACATGAAAATAAACAAATCTTCATTTCCAGTCATCAACAAGATCATTAGTCAATTTACAGTAACACTGGCACAAATTAATTGATATTCATTAATAAAAGAAGTGAAAAGGGTCTGAATGTTTTATAGATTTCTAGTTTCTAAAGAAACTGTGGTGCTGCGTCGGTGGGAGAGATCATGCAGAGCAAAAATTTTTTGGTTTTATCAAACGAGTTGATAAAGCCAAAAAAATTTTGCTCTGAATGTTTTATCCTGAGATTTCCTGTCCGATTTTCCTAAATTATACCGGCCCACTAAATGAAAATTTGAGCTAGTTTATGTTCAAAGTGTTACAAGTAAAGTGTATCATGTTCTGTGAACATCTTTTACAACATGTCTCTTAAGCTTGTGCTTTTTCATTGTGGTGGTGCCTCTTGCCTCCATTAATCTACCTGCTTGGATAAAGCCTTTAGTTTCTTGTACTCGCAAGTGGCTTTTATTTCTAAGTCAGATTGGATTTCTTTTGAATAGTTATTAAAGTTCTTGTTAAATAGAGAGAAATGATGACTCATAAACTTCAATTAAATATTTAACTGGCCATATAGTACACATTTTCTGACTTGCAAAATTGAACACATTAAAATAGTAATCCTAATGAGTATGGATATTGCAGAATGTATCTTGTACATTAATGTGCAGCACAAAAGCCTTCTACTGTTATAAAATGGCGGTAAAACACTTCAATCGACTCTATGTTGAATTCTTACTGCGCTGTGAGTTCTTTTCAAAAGAAATACATAACAGTTCTCTTTAGTACACCTAGACTAGCTATAGAAGTGCAAATCATGACAAGTATTGCGAACGTATTCAAGCTCATAGGAAGAGTACCGGGGTACCTTCGCCTTAGCCAAACACTTTGCTAACTATTAGAGTATCAAAAGTATCAAATTTCACCTGTTTCAGGCAAAAAGACGAGGATTCCAAACAGCACACAGTATAATGTAAAAGACATATCCCCTGGTCCACAGAACCCCAAGGCGACGAGCAGTGGAACCAACAGGAAGTTATTTGCTGTCCCATAATGCAAAGTACAAAAATACTAGCGATCAGTGAAGTGGAACCCTGGCAGTGATGTAAGGTGGTTGGATGGCGACCCTCGGAAGCTGATCCCTGTTTGCTTCGTTGATAGATATATTGAACCACAAAAAGAGTAATAATAATAAAACAGACAAACAAAGTGGGCTTCTTACTCGGGCACGCGTTCAGTAATCGAGGATCCGCTATTCCTGTTTTAAGTCAGAGTGAAGTAAGTTAAAGTTAAGTTAAAGTTCGTGTTTTAAGCTACTGTTCGGTCAATTATTAGCTCTCAGTAATAAGCATTTCGGTTTGATCAACTGAATACAAATACAGAAAACAATATCATTATTGCTACTTTCGGTACTGGGCGTAATTTGCTGTTGGCATTCCGTGATGCGATGTCCAGAATTACCACCATTACTGATAAGTTCGTGTCCATGTCTTCTTCCTAGTTGCACCAGTAAGACGTTCATCCTTTTATTCGTACATTATTTAACCACAAAAATAAAATCATGCTTCTTTCCCGGTGCGCGTTCCTCAGGAACGGCTTTCGCACGTCTTAAGCCGATTATCCAATTATCGGCTCTCAACGATTTTCATTACGGTTCAAATTATGTCTGTAATCTTTCTGTAGCATCCAATTTCCTTTCATGACTGAAGAATATAATGCATGTCTATATATCGGTTGTGATGTTGGCCCAGTCGCTCCTAAACTTCCTTCGCGTTTTTTCATCAGCCCTGCAGTAGTCCCTTTGGCAATTTAGTTGCATTTAGCAGAATTAAGCTTTCACGCCTTTGCCGCACCCCTCCCTATCCCACCAGCAGGTAGTGGCTCCTAAATTCAGTACCAATGGAATAGATCCACCACTAAATTTGTCCTGGAAGCTTTTATTTATTCTCTAAAGCGTGGATACCAAACTTATCACTTGTTTTTCATGTGAGAAAGAAAGTAACGGCGTTTTAAAGGAACATTGCCATTTAACACCCTCTTCTGCTGAAACCGATAACACATCGAATTTAAATTCTTTTCATTTTCAATATATCACGTGTAAAACACCCTTTCCGCTTCTTCTTCTTCTTTTGAAGAGTCTAATTTGGGACTGAAACTGAACGTCCTTCTAATTGCGTCATTGTTGGCTTCAAAATGTTCTAATATAAGCATTCTTCAGATTACACGGCACTGTAATTCATTACCATATCGAACTAAAGCAATAACTGCTCGATGATTTGATCACAATCTTACAGAAGATCGACAAGAAGCTGTCAAAATTCCCTAAACAATGCAAAATAATAATCACGATGCTAAAAAAGGTCGGTGGGTACTTCTTTTTGTTTTGTTTCACTACACTAGTGGTTCCATGTGTTGTGGCTTATTTCGTGCTTTTAGTTGTGAAGAAAAAAGATACCAAGATTAACCCCAGGTGAGGCATTGTTGTTCAGTGCCTTTCCGGTATTTTCTTTGCTTTTTTAGACACAACTCATAGAAAATTTTGTTTGTTTTAATCGAAGCGAACCTTTACCCATTTTGATAAACTCGTGAAAATAGCCATTTGACCTAACCTAGCTATTGTCTGTACAAAACAAAGAAAATTCATTAGTTGCTTTACAAATCAACACATTCTGATTGGCTCAGAGAAATCACGCAGCTGTCAAACTTGAATCGAGCACTGTAGTCATGTATGCGTCCGTCCTGTGATAGATCATGGCTGAGAACCAATCAAAAAGCACGAAGAACTGAGTTTATTACATAATGAAGCGATGGAGGACCTTTTCCGTGTTTACATAAACTCATCTAAACACGAGGGAGTTGGGAGAATTCGAAACAGTCATGCAAACCCGAGACGCAGGCGAGCTTTTTTAACCGGTTTTCAAAACTAATTCATGACCTAACAGGCTATCAAAACACCCATAAAACGTCACGTGCATGAGCTATATATACCGAGAAAACACCCTTCCTTAATTTTCTCTATATAAAGAATACTGATAAAGCATACCTTGTTTTATTGTATTCTAATAGCTTCCCCTCACAGTTTTAACCACTTTTTGTGGAATGTTTTTGAAGCTTCGCCTCGTGGCTTTATACCCCAATAAAACACTCCCGCTCGTTTATTAAACATCATATAGCACTGAGAAGGCTAAACATGAATTCAAACTGTATTGCAACTCTACCAGTGAAAGTATCGTGTTCATTGGCAATTTAAGAAACACGCAATCGATAGACTTGGTGCTAATTGGTAGAATCAAAGAGGCTTGCAATGTTTAAATGAAATCATTGGGGTTTCTGCACTGGCAATAGATATGGAGAATAATCAAATACATTCTTGATGACCCTTGCTTTGTTTCCAAAATGGCTTCCGGTCAGAACCGTCTCAAACTGCTCTTAAAAATTGATACTAGTCTTAATAATAATCATCCCATAGAAAATTACATTCGTTTGCATTGAGAGACCAATTTGGCCTTTCTTGCAGCAACATAAGAAAGGATGGATCAGATTGGGAAGGATTGTGTTTGCTCTTCTGTCCTGATAAGCGAGGGCCTCCCAGGGGGGTGCGTGTTCCCTTGTTCCCTATGAAAATTTATAATTGTTCCTCAAAAATAAATTGAGGTGTTCCCCGAAATTCACTTTTACTGAGTTCCCCTGTTCCCAGAAATTCCGCTCCATGTCCCCTTGATCACCAAAAATATTCCTCACTGTTCCCTAAAAATTCCTTCGGCGAAGAACAAAATATTTGATTTGTCCCCAGGCCAGGTCCCGAAAAATGAGAGAATTTGTAATACTTTGCCAATATTTTGTCGTCGGAAAGGCCTTTTTCCCTGTTACGCAAGTTTTTCCAATGGCCAGGAAATCAATGTTCCCTTGTTCCCGATTATAACTCAACAGTTCCCTTGTTCCCTAAAAGTTATTTTAAGATATCCATTGTTCCCTAAAAGTAAATGGTCATGTTCCCTTGTTCCCTAAAACCCCTGGCAGGCCCTCATAAGCGTGGTCTACGCCATGTTGGTTTCGCTGTAGGAAGAACGTTTTACATCGAACTTGGAAGGAAACCAAGCAAGTGATTTCCCCTGGCAATTTTAATGCTGGGCGTCGATATCTGCACTAACTATAGCTCCTGAGATAACATGGATCCACGCAGTTCATTTTAGAACGCCGCGTTCATAGAAACAACAAAACGCGGAATATACTGTGCACGGTCTTGCAAAATGGTCATTTCTGTCATTTTTCAAAATCTTGTCACTTTTCCAATACAAGATGCTTATCTAAGGTCTCTTTTTTTATTGAACATTTGTAATTTTCTTTTAGGGTCTTTTTCCTTGTTTTAAGTTCAGCCCCAAAATAGGCCGTTTTTAACCATTTTGTCTTAATATACCCTTTTTTCAATGAAATTTTCTTCCACATTTCAAAATTTTGACATTTTCCAAGTATTTTTTCGAGTAGTTTACTTTTGTAGAGCGATGAAATTGCTGTTTCCAGTTCCTACCTTCATTG
>BLAZ01001447.1:248525-251025 GCA_014633955.1 Acropora tenuis
TTTTAAGTCCATGCCTCAAACACTTGGTCATACTCCCTAGACAACTGTGATTGATTATCAGATGTGTTTAAATACATAGCCTGTGCAAACACAGTTTTGAAACCACCTGTAAGCCACAGCCAGAAAAGTTTGAGATTTTGTTTTACCTCAAAATTTAATGTCTGACAAGGAATTATTAAATTTTTAGTTTAAGCTAGACTGACACATATTTGTCTCATCAGTTGTGGAATACTGCACATGCCTACAGAGATATGTTTTATTGAAAAAATAAATAGTTCTTTCGCTTTAATATTTAATCACAGCAAAATACTTGGTTTACAGTTTAAAATACAATTCCCTCCTGAATATAGTCACATGGGAAACAATTTATAAAGCTACAATATACACATTTAATTGCAACAACGATAAATAAATAAATAAAATACATGCAGGGGAATATGCGGAATTTAATTTAGGCTAGACTGCAGAATACAGAGCCATATTAAGACGGAATCCGCCAGACGTTGGAGTAACAAGTGGACAAAAATCTTGTACCAAGATTATTTAAATTGTATTGCAAACTTCTGTAGGGATCTTTTAATTATCTTCTCAAAACAATTCATTTCTAGCAACACCAAACGTCGAAAACGAATGTTGAACTTCGTATGAAACGCTTAAAAGTTTTGGTGAAATGAAACTGATGATGGAATTTTGCCTGTGTTTCCACAAAATCACTGAACTTTGAAATTTATTTTCTCTCGTTCCCGTTAGAAATTATTTTTCGGTGTTATTTCAGGCAATTATTTATGTATTTAGCTTTAAAAAAATGTAAAAATGACTGTAAAACATTTAAAATAACTCTGGTACAGATTTTTGTCCACTAAAACCTGAAATTGTCCCATCTTCAATCGGATTTCGTCTTAAAAGATTACGACGATGAGGCGACTCGTTTACTCTCATCTTTGTGATAGTATCCGGCTCCAAAAATTGTTGAGCCAAACGAGCCAGTACTTACTTTCCTTCGAACGTAGCCCTGTTTTGTGTAGTAAATCCTCCTTCCCCATCTCTAACCGACCCTTCCCAAGACTAGAGAAATCTAATATTTTGGGAATATTTATGCTAAGTCCTAATTTTAAAAATTACATTCACACACGCAACTTTACTAGAAAAACAACTTACCGTAGCCTGATTTCAATGCTATCTTTTTATCCGACAAAGGCACGGCTGTAAAAACCTCGACAGGAGCCGGTGAATTTCCTCCATCCTCTCTTATCTCCCCTACAGTAAAAAGACCACTGCTCAAGGCCTCGATGTACGATTTTCTAAAGGTTTGTAGAGCAACATTTCCACTAAGTTCAGAGAAGCGGTCTATCTTTCTCCAGCCGCCATGACGAAGCGCATCTAGATCTGTCGGTTCCTCTTCATCTCTTTCTCGCTTCCTTTTTTTTTGCTTCCTTTTCCGTGAGCTATCTTCTGATCCTTTAAGCTTTAGTTTACCGACCTTCACTTGTTTGTAGCTGTCCGCCATTTGCAATGACATTGAGTTCTGAGCCCGTGCTACAGTCGTTACCTCATATATGATACACTATATATCAAGGTACGTAGCTATTGTTTGTTGACCGTGCTGACTGGATTCGAAATTGCGCGATGCCGCGATCTTTAAAAAATCTACGCGAAAGTCGCGCGTGGTAAAACGCAATGAAATGTCAACAAACAGGGCGTCCAAATTCGAACACGCCACTGGCGCCAGTGGACCTCTGGTACCCATGCGCGCGTGGTCGTCTCGAATTTGCATGACGTCACAAGTACAATTTTTTGACAAAATCTTATCCAAAGTTTTCTTTTTTTAATCAAAAATAGGAAATTGTAAGATTTTTAAGAATCCTCTAGATAAATTTTTTAATTTTTCAAATTATGGTCCGAAATCGTTTTCACAAGACTGCCGAGTTTCAAGATATTTTACTGAGGCTAACTCTAGAAAAGGAAGCAAATAGGTCAGTGGAAAATAGCAAAAAAATTGTTATCTTTACGACTGTTTGTTGTCACGGCAACAGTCTGCGATATACTCACATGATTGAAAAAGAAATCCCAGGTTTGTTACTAGTCTTCACTGTGAATGCCAGGAGCGTAAACCCAAAGCTGAAACAAACAGTTCATTTTTAGTTCCTCATCCTTCTTCAGGTGTACATACTGTTAATACTGCGTGCAGGGAGCCACCTTAAGTAGATCCATGAAGAAAGTTAAAATATAGACAAAACGCTTGCGTGAGCACGAAAATAGCAGGCGCTATGCTGTGCTTACTTGAGTGGGTTGCTTCGTTCGCTTGAAGTGGTCTGCCTTTTTAGAGGCAAACTCTACGCGGGTTGTCGTAATTAATTAAACGCTACCATACATTTTTGTAAGTTTTGTGAAAGTGATGCCCTGAAACCAGGCGACGATGAGTAGGACCACACAACTCCTATGTCACGGCATTTTAACAGACCGATCTATTTTTAGAATACCTTTCTTTTGTGAAAGAAAG
>BLAZ01001447.1:360769-363269 GCA_014633955.1 Acropora tenuis
CTTTGAATAAAAGTGAGGCTGGAGGTGACCTTGCTGTGATAGAAACCTACCTGCTTTTCTTATGATGCTGTTCTCATGCAACTTAGTATTTCATTTTTTTATTGTATTTTTTGTATTTACATGATTAATATGCACTGCTCGCAGTTAGCAAAAGCTCTTCAAGATGAGCAGTGGTTACAAGTGTATAAAAGAGAGCACAAGTAAAGAAAGCTGCAGTGTACAATTATTGTGTTTTGCAAAATACACTATGAGACGAACAAGTATAAGTATACCAATAAATAATTTGAATGATGTACAAAGTATACAGTGATCAACAAAAGATTTAAGATCAAATAAATACAAAGTGTCAGTATAAGAAGACAATATATATCAAATGCATTTTGTATGTCTATAAAGATCCCACATGAGTACAATTTTTGATCCATGTTAGTTTTAATTTGATTAATCATGTCCAAAAGAGCATGTGCATTGGATCTTTTTTCACGAAAGCTTTGTGAATCATGAAGGATATTTTGTTGCTCAAGAAAAGATTTAAGACAGTAAAATACATCATTTTTTAAAAACACGATTAATAATGGAAAGCAGTGATATTGGTCTTTAATTAGATGGATCTGATTCATTATCAGTTTTATATATTGGGATTACTTTAGCAAGCTGAAGTTTGGAAGGATATACGCCGTTTTCAAGTGGTTTGTTTATGAGCAAGGATAAAGGTTGGCTAATAATATGTTTAGCCAATCTTACAATGCAAGTGGGAAAAGAATATAAGCAGGGATTTGCATAACAAAAGCAGTGAGGTTTCTATCATAACAAGGTCACCTACAGCCTCGTTTTCACTCAAAGGCCAGGTAACTAAGCACATATCTGCAGAAAGGTCTTTTGCAGTGCCATACGCCTCTATAATGATCTCAAGCATTAATTAGCCTTTAATAGGTGTGGAAATGATCTCACACAATGAGAGAGAAAAACTCTAACCAGGATCACCCACTATCAATTTTACCTATCAATCATCAGAGCTATGCAACCAACTATTCACAATGCATATAATTATAATTAGCCTGTTGCGCAAGAAGGCCTTAAAGTTCTTCAAATTCCAGCATTCTGTACCTGCGCGTTAGTAGCATGATGCATTGCAGCCTTCGCTTCAAATATCGCAATTTCAGTCACCTCTTGGTCAGTTCAATGGAGTTCAGTGAGGTCACGGTAAAAGTTTCACCCCTCCCACCTCCCCTAGTGGTAGTCGACACTGTATCCTACATTTTACTCGCCTTTTGTCCTGGCAGTCACAGGTATCCTCCTATAACTTAGCTTCCTGTGTCAGGGCTATCGTATGCAGTGAGAATGATTTACTATTTGCTCCCTTCTAGGAAGAGAAAAGAATAGCACTCAAATGTGGCACATTTGGAGCATCCAACTTGCAGCAGAGATATCTTGCAACTGGTGACTTTGAAGGAAAAATGATGATTTGGTTTGTTCCTATTGTGATCATCACTTAATTTCACTAGTCCCAACTGACAAAAGATGTGGACGAAGGATAAAATATTAATGTTCCGTCATAAGAAGTAGGGTCCTTTCCTCCATTGAGTCATTTTCACAAACAGTCAGTTTGCAAATGTCGAAAACTCAAGATTGCCAATGTTTGTTAATAATGTGACCCATGGAAAAATCTCATTGAGGCAAGTAGGGAACTAACTCAAGCCACACATAGTGCCGAACCTGGAATATCAAAGCCAGGACATATTGGTGGACAGCCACTGCTCTGATCATCACAGCACCAAACCTGCACTGTTATAAAGAAAAAAGGACAAAAGAACTAATGAACTTTATTTGCTCTAGATGATCTAGACCCTACAGTTTCTCATTAATCCTTCCTGACATTTTTTTAAAGCCATTATTCAGTAAATTAAAACTCAACATGACATGACCCGATCTATCTTTACGCTGGTTTTATTTTTTCTCTAGGAATCTTGAAAACACAGAAAAGCCAGTTTACTCAGTCAAGGCACATTCTCAGATTGTTAATGCAATTGATGGTGTGGGAGGTCTTGGTATTGGAGAAGGAGCACCAGAGATTGTCACTGCCAGTAGAGATGGTAAGATCCATGAAAACATTTTATTGTATAAACTGGAGTGCTTTATTGACCAATATTTCTACCTCTAGAAAAGAGAAAAACAGTATCACCACATGTGAAAAATAATTATTGCAATAACTTTTCAGGACAGTGTTTGAGATAGCCAATCACCGGCTGACAATTGTCACTCACCGTATTTAGCGCCATGAATGAATAGCAACACGTGGTCTTTTTGAAACATGAATTAAGTGGGCTTCCTCTTGTAGTAGTAAGATGTTTATATAATGAAAAAAATAATACATGGTTGCCCAGAGATATGGAATTTCTCTTCTCATGTTCAACATGATATCTCAGTCAATCAGAAATTCCATATCCCCACTCCCATGTATTATTCTCTATCATTTTATGATAAGGGTATGTTCATTCTA
>BLAZ01001447.1:380089-384254 GCA_014633955.1 Acropora tenuis
CTCTTTGAGTGACAGTAGAAGATGAAGCACGAACAATGCCCCAAACCCTGATAGCAATAGAAGCTTCAGGTCATAGAATGACCAGTGAAAAGAGAGGTCTGGAAGAGGAACAGCATTATTCTCCTCCCTCGTCAAAATCAAAATTGACTCATACCAGCATGTGGCATGATCTCCAGGGCCTCAAGTTTACTGTTAACTTCTTGACTATTCCATGCTAACCACTTAAGATATAGAGTCTCTCTATCACCGTCATGAATGTAGATATTAAAACACAAATTTGTTCAGGATTACAAGTACTCAGATGTGTGCTAATTTCATATTCATTTCTAATGTCATGAAGTGTCCATTTGCATTTTGGCTCGCCTTCAGTACCATTTGTGACAATGATCGCAGTGTTCCCCTTACAACAGCTGTACTCTATATACAAGAAGACAAAAACAAACAGTAACCTAATCCAAACTGTATAAAGGACCCAGACACAAATCCTAAACCTAACATTACAAGCAATAATAATTATTATTTGCATGGATCTAATTGGCACTTGCAATCCTGGACATGAGTCAATAAGCAAAACAAAATGAACAAGCTAAACTTTGCAAATTGGCACCACTCATCCTTCAAATAAATATTCTTTGTTTGTATCATTTTCTTTTTTTAATCACACACTGACTTCCATAAATCTTTTGCTTGTCTAAGGCTCATCTCTGTTGGTAGGGTTTAACCCTATAGTTAAATACAATTATTGAAGTTATTGCTGAACTACCTTTTTCTTGTCAACTTATGATAATCTTGTCAGTTCAATGTAGTTTTGAACCCCAAATCTTTATCTTTAATCATATTAAATTAACTCATAATTCTGGATGTTTGCAGAGTATAAAGATGAAATATATGAGGGGTATCTGGAGGAAAAGTGGAACTTTCTTGGAAGAAAGAAGGTTGGCAGTAATTATTTCTTGTATTCTTTTAAAGATAAGTTGAACTACTTGCAGAAAAAACTGTTTTAGACCCTTAACAAGATTCTTATTAAGATCTTATCTTACATCTTTCTTGCAAGATTCTTACAAGTTTGTACAACATTCTTACAAGTTTCTTACAAGTTGCTTATGAGATCTTTCAAGATCTTTCCAAGTGCTTACAAGATTTTCCAAGATCTTACCAAGATCATACAAGGTTTACCAAGATCTTACCACGATTTTACCAAGATCTAACTAAAATGGTACTTAGAGCTCACCAAGATATTTCTCAGATTTTGCTACAAACCAATTAACTAGAATAAAAAGAAAAGATAAAAAATTTGGACAAACACTTTATTAAAAGAGAAACCCCATTTTTATCACAAAGCAGTGAAATAAGTCATTTTTTTTTGTACTCCACATTTTCATTCATGGAGAAAATTTACCACTTGTCAGCATGTTTTTTCCTTCCATCTTTTGCATTTTGTATCTCATCAATCCAGAAATCATGTTGATTAATTCTTTAGGATGTGACTGATTTTGAATGGGAGTTCTGGACAAGTGCATTAACCTTATTATTTCCTGCCTTGCTGCTTCATACATTTGGTGGACTTGTTTTGTCACTTTTCCTTCCCAAGGTAGTGTATAAACAGTACTAAAATCCAGTAGCCATAATCACTTATGTCTCAAAATGTGTTTCATTAGATGCAAGCTCAAAGTCACAAAGTTTCAATGTAAGTTTAAGTGTCAAACCATGTTTTTTTGCGGTTTTCAAATGACTGTTGAATAGCTGATACGAAAGTAATTACTGCGACCAAACACAAGAGGAGCAAACAGCGGGATGAACCAATCAGAATTCCTTGCAACTAACTGTAACTTGCTCAAAGTGCAGGAAAAAATCCCATGCACAAGCAGCACAAGGTGTGTTTGGTTTTGGGTGTGCTTGTCATTGATTGAAAAAGTGGCACAAGAATTTTTTTTTTAGCCAATTGCCAAGCGTAGCAAATTGGCAACCATGTAAAGACTCTTATTACATTTATCACCAGTTTCATCACTTAAACGAGGCTAATGGGTCATTTTGTATAGACATATTCGACTGCAGGCTCAATTGCAATGACAGCATTTACCCCACTGCTCCAACATTAGGGGTGGGGTATGAGGGGTGAGGTTTAGGGTTTAGGGTTTAAGGTTTAGTTTGTGTTGTTTTCTCCTTTTTTACATTAGGGTTACTTTTTTTTACCCCTCTTAGGAGCACTGAGTTAGAAGGACATTTTATGTCTTATTGTCAGTATTTCTCTTCAGAAGTGATAGTGAAGTTAACAGTAAAAGAGAGTGGACTCTTTGTGATGCCTGTTGAATGGAAAATGGAAAGGGAGGAAAAGAGGGAATGGGACAAAGGTTGGGGTGGCAGTTGTGATCTAAAGAGGCAAAGGGGTTGCTTGCAACCTTTGCTCCCATTCTCTTGTTTCCCTTTCCTTTTTTGTTCCATTCAGCCACTATTCATCCCCTCGCACTTTCCCGGTCATTTGTCTGTGATTATATTTACATTTTTATAAAGTTAACCTGGATCTTGGCATTACATTGAATCATACTTAGTAACTATGATTGAATCAGGGTGGCTAGGGTCGGAGGTCAGGCTTCTGCAAGATTTTCTAAAGAACACCTTATTGTTGAACGTTTCTAAAATAAAACTGTTTTTTTCTTTTTTCAGTTTAAGTCCATTTTCTGCCTTTTGTTCACGCTGGTATTTTGTGTTTTCTTCATGGGATGGAAGCCTCTGGCTTTCGTGCTCGGTCACTGCTTCATTGTCTTTGGAGTTTGCTTTGTCTTCAAATCTGTCATCATGTTGTGGATATGCTGTATTGGAATTTCAATCTCTCTTCAGATCGTTACAGTTAGAGCATGGCAAGTAAGATACAGTGACCACAGCTGGTCTTTCTCAATTATTTACGTATCATTAAAGATGTATTGTAGTGAAACTCTACAACCATTTTCGTAGTTGCCACTCGTTTATAAGTGTTTCAGAGCAAAATTGAAAGAAATGTCGAATTACGTCTTAGCTCCACCTTTTAAGAGGGCATTTGTGCAATTACTGGAATTCCTATGGTTGACAATTTCAGTGTGAACATTATATCCAATAGCCACTAGAACCTAGTTTGGTTGCCTGACTGAGACGTATCCCCAATATCTTAGTTGTAGATATCCGTCAGAAGTTCATAAAAAAGGGGCTAAAAGAAGAACTACAACGTCAACTGACAACGATGACGTTATCTAAGAATGTAACATTTCTGCATGGGTCTTCATGAGTCTTGAATCGTGACTTTTTAAGCTACGTTCACTTTAAGCTAGAGTAGCATCATGTCTGATTGTCCACCTGGCTACATTTCTGGAAGCATTTGATTTTCTCGATTATTTCGAGTTATTTGGTTTGCAAAATACGACATTATTATCCTGGAATTCAATTGTTATTTGGGGCTGTGGAGATGGAAGGAAACCATCGAAAATTTGTCGTGAAGTCATTATGTCATCCACAGAACTACAGAACATGTCATTTCACGTCGTGGAAAGGGGAAAGGGTGTCGCCCCATCGCCTTGTCGCCTCAAATTACGTCGCCCCAACATCCGAGTTTCGTCGCACCAAGATCGAAGTTGGGTCGCCCCAACTTAACTTATTCGATTAACTCCAACGGCTTATAACAAAATACACTATATAATCACAACTCTGCTTACGAAGTCAAAGTTTGTAACAGTTATCGATCGATTAACTCGAGCGACTTGTAACATGTAACTTCGCTTATGAAGTAAAAGTTTGTAAACTATTCATCGAGCGATTAACTCGAACGACTTACGGAGTACAACGCGCCTTAGGAATACATGTTGTGAGAAGTTAAAACTTGAAACTTGTCTAAGTTTTCTCCGTTCCCAGCCATACCTTTGACTCACACAAATATATGCTGGGGCGATGTAACTTAGGTTGGGGCGACGTAACTTAGCTTGGGGCGACGAAAGGCGTGGAAAAAACGAAAACGGCTTTGAAAAGTGCAAGAATGAAAACCTCAAAGCGTGCAAAATAAGTTTTTTTTTAATTGTTAAATATGCAAATGTGTGAATTTTTCTGCCTTGTAGATGGACTTCCTAAGCACCGATGAACGAATCAAGAGTCTCACATTATATGTAGCCATGATGTCGGTTCTTCGCTGTGTCAGTTTCGG
>BLAZ01001447.1:550412-552912 GCA_014633955.1 Acropora tenuis
GTTGGTCCCCAGAATAATTATTGTGAATCAATAACTCCAAAGCTTATGATGTCAACATGACATCTGCCATTCATTGCCTAAAACTGTAGGTCTCGATCAGGAGCTCCTGTGTATGGAAAAAGAAGAAAGACTATTTTGTGTCCATTTCATGGCAATGGCCTTATGCCTGATTTTCTTCTCAGCTGAGGTATGGCAGAGTAAATTTATGCCTTGATCCAGATAATACTAACTTTTTATAGTAATCTGTGACTTTCTTCTGTGCACACAGCACATTAACAGTGCTATTAACATAATATGAGTATTAAGAAGAAGTGCTTTCACTGGTGTCATTACTTTGATCATACATATGTCACATAATTGCAGGTTAGGGTAGATTCTACTAGGACTCTGCACCGGTTGATCAGAAATACTTGCCTTGCTGAACGTTAAATCCTTCACCAATCTTAACATTTCCTGCAAATCCTTCTTCAAGAAGGCAGTGCTCCAACAGAGCGGCACCATAAACTATGCATTAAAAAAAGTTGAAAAAAAAAAAATGTCAAAGAAAAAATTGTTCCTAAAAATATTGCCATCAAGGTTCAAAATGACAGTAAAATTGATAGAACAAGTCTCTCCACTATGACATATAAACTGGAGAGCTTAAGTATAGGATACTGCTGGTCATCATCAGGCAATGGTGTTGACTGGCTGTGCAATTGAGTACGTATCAATAACCCAGTACCATGTGATGGTTGCTGTAAGGTGACCTTTGTTATAGTTAATGGGAAGATTTTAATCATTGTCATTCATAATTGAATAAAAAGTGTTTCATCCACCATCAGTCTGGCTGAATTTGTTAAATATATTCAGGGAGGGAAGAGTACTACTTTACATGTAGGTCAAGTAGTAAATCTACACCCCACTATGGAGGGTCTCCAAGGGGTTTTGGGGGCAAAGTAAAAATATTGTAGGGAACAGGAGCCTGTTTTAAGGAACATGGTAACATTATCAATAATTTATAGAGCTTTAATAATTATTATTATTATTAAAACTATAAATTTTCTTTGAGGGGTATGTTGATGGCTGGGGAAGTTGGTAAGCAGATATGTTAAACAGCACAAACAAGGAAAAACTGCAGGAACATGGGAAGACAGGACAATAACTATTTTGGAAGAGAACACAGGATGCCCTCGCCCCCTCTTAGGAGATCCTTGGTATGGCACGTTAGATAATTATGTTTTTAAAAGGGTTCTACTCACCTACATGAGGGTTGATAGCCTTTTTCAACTCTGTTCCTTCCTTACTTTCCTTTATTATTTCTTGTAGCCTTATAATAATAATGATTTTAAATGTCAAAACAAAATAATAAAAATGTATATGCAATGACTTCATGCTTCTCAATTTTCCTTTGATGAGCCCCTTCATCTCCTTTTCATTATTCAAATTTCTTCCCATTCTTTCTATTATCAGGATAATAATTTGTTAGAAGACATTATGTTATTGAGCTGCATTGTATATCTGATTTGTTTTCAACCAGAAGCCAAAATGCCTGGACAATTTTCCAACATCAGTAATTGATGGAATAACATGTTTAACCATTAAATTCAGCCACCTTCCTCGACTACGATGTGATCACCACGATTAAGCCAGAAATTGCATTTAAGCACAGTGATCATTCTGTATTGATTTATTTATTAAACGTGGTGATCACTTCCTAGTCAAGGATGGTGGATGAATGAAATTTTTATACTGTAAGCATTGTAAGTACTACCTGCCACTTCAACTACCAATATTTTTTCTCTTTGCAAAATACACCAAAGAAAAAACAGCGGCGTTTTGATCTAGGGTTTTTAATTCATTTCCCTCACTTAACTACGGTAATAATTATTAATGTTCTTTCCTCTGCCATGCAACTTATAAGGTACCTTTCTTGGCTCATGAGTGGTTCTCTTTGCCTTGCCGAATGAACAGGATATTTTTCACGCACTGCAAATCGCACATCTTCGGAATCTGTTCTTGTTCTTAGAAGATTCAAAATTGTGTATTCATAATCTGTGAGCACAATATTGCCCTAGAACACCAAACAGATAACTGAACATTGAGTGCATCTTGCACTATTATGAAGAAAGTTGTGTTGCTTTTAAGCAAAAGAAAAAAAGGATGAGATCAAAATAAGGCAAGAACCAACTAAAAACTAAAAACTTGAGAGTTCTGCATAGGAGGAGAAGAAGAGATACCATCAACAGAATACTTGTAATTGGATGTGTTGAAGCTTAAAATGAAATTCAGGTCAGGAAAACTACTTTTAATCTAGTCTGATTTCTTATTTCTTTGTGTCGCATATTATCAGGAATAGAGAGAAAAAGTTTGCAAATCAAACCATTCAAGTTGAATTAAATCACTATCTAAAATTCATTTTAACTTACAAGTGATATTTCTAAGACAGGCACAGTGGTGATTGCTTTTGCATTCCACCAATATTGCTCTTGGTTACTACAAGTTCAAACCTACCCATTGAAAA
>BLAZ01001447.1:603223-605723 GCA_014633955.1 Acropora tenuis
TCTGTATTTCTGAATGTCAATCTGTTTCACAGGAAACAATGGCTGAATTGAGTGCACAAGAGCAAGTAGCAAAATTAAAGAAAGATGACAAGATTTGATTGTTAATACGTTCCTTAGCGAAGAGATTCATAATACAACATTTTTCAATAAACGAAACCTATTCTGAACTATCCCCTTTCGACTATCCTGTGATAGCGAACTAAATTAGAACAACTCTCAAAGTCAACCTTATGGATCATTTCTCCTCCAGCCGTCACCATAACACCCCATGAACCCCTAATTCTGTTGACAAATACATGCTCTTATTTCAAATTGGTTGAAACTTTCAAATTACAGTGCACGTGTCAATTATGTTCCAAACATAGTAACTTTAGGGACAGACATGTCCAATCTCTATACATACATACATACAGTTTAAGTGTGTTAAGCCATAACACACAAATTATTATTATTCAACACATCCAGATGGTAACTTAATACCTTTGCTAATTTCCTTTCCCTTCATTCTGTTCAATTCCAGTAAAATGAAATGTCATATAATGATGGAGAAGGCAGTTCTCCTCATGATCAGGGACCTTTATTGGGAAAAAGAAAAGTGTCAGCCCCTGCCGTAGACGCAGCTTATTCTTTAGTCAACACATGTGAGTATCCTCAGTTATCATTATGTTTGCCTTTCCATAAACATTTTCTCTTGTACAGCACGTGTATTGCTCCTCAGTGAATTATGTAAGCAATTGAGTTTTAAAGACAATTTCAGTCTGAAATTTTCTTTCGTAATTTAAAACATCAACCTTCCTCATTGTCCCAGAAGAAATAACACTAACAAACAAACTTGTCAAACTACCTTACAAATGATCATCTCTGCACTAATTGACCAGTTAATATGGTCAATGTTGCATCTTCTTCAAGTCACCTTTATGTAGTGTACATTCATTACTATTTTTGTATTCTCAACAGGTATCCTAAATGAAAAGGGTGACATACTTAACTTAAAAGAAGTAGAAGGAGAGGCGTCAGCGACACACCGTTGATTGTTTGACTAACAAGTGTTCCATGATGATAGCAGTGGATGAGATGGCATGCACTTCTTCATTTTCCCCAAATTCAAAACTTCATGATCACAATCCCCAGGAATAATGCTAAGGTAATTACCAATACAGTGATTGGTAACAATGACTGGCAGCAGAGTTCTTCATATCAAACAAATTGCTATTGGTCAAATTTGCACCGTGAAGAGACCACAAAGCTGAGCCTTAGAGGGTTAGTCCTTCCCGGTAAGAACGAATGTTCGAGGATGCCTTGCAAGCTTACCCCAGTATGTATGTCATAAAACTGGAAAAAATGGGAGGCCTACCCTGCAGAAATGCACCTTTCGCATTGGAGGTACTACCCATGGGCAACGCAATGACTATTGAAAGCCAACATAAGAAAACAACACATCCTCGTGCTAACCATAGCTAAACAGCAGATCAAACACGTTTACCTAATGAAATCAAACTACGGGTGACATCGTCTCCCGTCAACGTAAATGAATGCCTGGAAAAGAAAAAGCGACAATTTTTTTCGCGTTTTAGTTTTGGTGTTCTTCTCGTGTAAACGTGAACCTCCGGAACACAGTTCTGAAGCGACCATGTTTGCTGGCCAACTTGTCACGATTGGCCTTTCCCTGCCGGCTTAAATGAAGCCATACGCAACTGACGACGAAGAAAGGTCATTACCTATAATTCATAGCACATGACATCACAAGTGTCTTTTGGCCACTAACGCCATGATCCAGTTTTTCTTTGTTTGTTTTTGTTACAGAATTTGGGCCAAAATACAATTGGCTCAAAATAGACCTATTTTCCGTTTTGCCTCCGTGACGCCTTGTTCTTACGCTTGGATGAAGGGTTACTTATTCTAACGAACAACCGAAAACGACAACTTTTTATGACAACAGCACCAGGGCCTTTAAAGACTTGCCATTGTGACGACGAATCAACGCTAGTCATGTCGCATTTGTCCGCTTCCGCCATATTGAATTTTCTCCTAGTGTAGCGGGAAACTCCACAACCTTCTACAACTACTTTCATCTTAACTCATCCAGCTATGTATTGGTGATGGGGAAACACTCGACTTCTGGGAAACTTCTGACCCAAAATCCTTATAATATTCGCTTTCAACATGAGAAACTTACTATTTCATCAAGCCTAAATACTGCGAATGACGTTTTGTGACTTTTGCACCACTTAGCCAATATACAGTGTAAAGTACACATTTTCGACGAATTAGAACATACCACAACTAACATTTCTTGCCTCACTTTTCTTTCTTTTTTGTTTTGTTTGATTGTTTTTTTTTGTTCAACGCAGTGGCACCACCAGGAAGATTACATCAACAGGCAAGACGGAGAAGCGTAAACACCGAAAAAAACGACCTCGCCACCAAGACGCGATCGTGATACATAACAGTTCTGTTCTACTTTACCCTCCTATAGAGAACATGACACAGAAACGATGTG
>BLAZ01001451.1:16717-19217 GCA_014633955.1 Acropora tenuis
AGGCGTTGAAAATCCGCTGCCAGATGTGAAGTGATGGGGTTGACAAATTCGCAAAAGGAATTCAGTTCCTGTCAAATTTAACTTTATGGTCAAATTAGTTAAGCATCACTTTAACCGTTATTGGAGATGAGAAAAATGATAGCCGGTTTTCTGTAATTCTTTGCAGTTCACTCGTCGTATTTTTTGTTCATTAGCAAGGCCTCGTTCCCTAGAAACAATCAACCAAAGTCAACTGCGCAGCTTTGAGACTGGAGTACGAGGACGACTACGAGCACGATCATGATTTTTCCGTGCTGAGCACGCGCTCTATGTTTGTAGGGAGAAAATTTTCGAATTGCGCGTGCTCAGAAGTTAAAACTCGCACTCGTAGTCCAATCTCGACCCCAGATCTCTTCTCTTTTGCGCATAAAATCCAAGGCTTTAGTGAGAAGATGACTCGTAGTCGTCCACGTAATCCAACCTGAAGGTCGCTCATGAGTGTACATCGAACATATGTCGCGCAACGTTGACACGCTCGACTTCTGTTAGCAGAAACAAATGTCAAGCAACTAGGCCACATATCGAGGGACTTAGTTCCTGGGCCATTGATTCAAAGAAAACTCAAATTGTCCGACACTCGAAAACAAAATAGCTCCACGTTTGTTCATTTTTGCCAAAAATTGACCGAGACTACTATTTCTGCCAAATTGCTCTACCAATAACATCGTTAGGGTAATTTACAGTGAACTTCATAATAAAGGTCATTCTCTGATGTTTCATCGCACATCAATGCTGTCGTTTGCATTTTCAAGTTGCAGCGATGGTATCATTTGGAACAATTATGTCGAAAGCATATCACGGAGAAGTTTTGCAGTTGAAATTTTTAATTCTTTGGCTAAAAATTCAGACGTTCCTTCTTTCCTAGTTAACTGGAAAAAATGTGAGAGGAATGAAGAGCTTCTTTCCCTGAAGAAGTGACAATTTACCCCCGTCACTAACTCTCACAGTAGGGTCATTCAGTTTATGGTCGGCCATTTGTTTCAAAATTATGACACAATGTATGCGATGTGCGATTTTTTGCGAAGTATACTTGCAATCTTTTCTGCCCGGTGGCTTTTCCTCCCACGTATGTGTCCATTTCTACTCATACGTCCGTTCCACGCAAACAAACGCTAAAGAAACACTCATACATTTGCGCTCAACACGAGGTCATATATATGCATTGCAAACAAACATATATATACATTACAACTGTGTATATGGGGTCATAGCAGGTGGTCGAATAAGAGGTATCGGATTACACCGTTGGCAATAAACCTACTTCATGTACCATAACGCTGGAAAGTAACTTCAGCTGCAATGGCCGTGTTAGTTTCGGGTAAAGTTTGGTTCTTATTCATTGCCCTCACAGTAGAGGTCGTTGTTGGCTCCCCAGAAACGGATTTGTTGGAATCTGTGAATTGTCTCTTGAGAGACTGTGAACGTAACGTAGGGAGGGCTGACAAAACATGGCATTTTACAGTTATCGGCTTAGTTGCCTGGCCTTTGAATGAAAGTGAGGCTGGTGTCGATCCTTTTTTACGTAAATTCCTACTAATTGGCCTGACATCAGCATCATCAAGATAAGAAAAGGAGGGAGGTTTCTAGCAAAACAAGGTTAACTCCAGCCTCACTTTCATTAAAAGACCAGGCAACTAAAGACACTACCGCAAAATAGTGCATTGTACGACTCCAAGTTACGACCGATTCAGTTCGTTAGATCGAGGTGAGGCAGGAAATACTAAGAGAATCTGGTTCTGGAAAACCTGGTAATACAGCTACAGACCTCATTGTACAATATCGACCTTATGATATGATATAGACAAAGAAAAAAGCTTTTGATGGAGGAAATACAAAGAATGCAATTGTAATTGTTATAGTGTTCATAGATAAAAAGAAAGCCGGACTTTGCCTCTGTCGATGTCAATCAGTTGGCTCTCAAGTCGCAAACTATGAATTTTAGTTGCATTGCCCTTTGTAGGTTTATTATGCTGTAAACTATTTAGAATAAATACAAGGGCAACTATGGTGGAGTAATATTCCTTTCATTGCCAGCCCTGAGCATGCGTTCATATGGGAACTATAGAACGTCAATCATGTGTGAGAAGGGAGCTTATGAATCGACGACTTTCGTACGACGACGCCGTCGGCTCACATCATAGTCCTGTGTCGTCGTCCTGTAGAAATTTGCATTTACGATTTAGCAAAGACGACGACGTGCGTTCGCGGACGACAAAATTTTCTCGTCGTTTCTGAAGTTTGTTTATCTTTTTCCTAGTTAGCTTATTCAAACCAAAATGCCTAACTTCAGAGAAACGAGAGCTTGTATAGCAGGCCCGTAACCAGGATTTTATGTGGGAGGGGGGGGGGGAGGCAGAGGGGGATGCTAACGAGGCTAAAGTGAACCAAACTACCGAAATGTATTTTTTATTGTCTGATCCGTTTATTTGGGAAAGTGGCAATACATTAGAAATTGTAACAG
>BLAZ01001452.1:34723-36670 GCA_014633955.1 Acropora tenuis
GTCACTGGCCAATCGCGAATCGGGTTTGAGATGCTTAAGTTCTTATGAATATTATTTCTCCTCCGTGCAGCATGTACTCTAAGAAATGAATGTATATGAGGCCTCTTTTTCAAGCTTTTTCCAAGCTTGCAATTTACATCTCGCTTGTCACGACATGGGGGTTATATAACGCAGTGGCAAGCAGGCCCGGATGTTATTGTGACGTTTCAAATTGGAGCAAAACAAAACGCAAGGCATGCTGAATGCTCAAGTGACGTTTCAAGATGGTGCAGATTTCTCTCGCTCGGAACACGCACAGGCCTCCCACGAACACACAGAACACTCAAAGAGTCAATTTGGAAGCGTACCCTTCGTCGACGCAATGAAACGAATGTTCCGCGCAATGACACATAGATAAATGCAAAGAGCAATAATTCTCGGAACAATAGATAATCCGCTGTTGCTACAACATAAAATATTACAGAGGTGGCAAAGCACAGTGGCTTAGTAAATCATATTAATGAAAGTGATTATGTACTTTAGAAGCAAAAGACAAAAACCTAAACAAAGCTTAACCGATTGCTCCACTGAAGATTAATTCTACGTGGAGTTACACATAAACAAGAAAGCAAAGAAAATTACACATCTTTCCCGCACTTTACTGCTGGGTGCTAAAATGTACTGTTGACTACTCGTAATGCTTGCTTGACAGCTAACGCGAAAACGACACTGCCGATACTGTTTCACTATAGTCTTAACAAAGATTGACCAGTTGACTCTCGTAGAGAGTTTCTACACCTTTCTTATTTCTTTTGTGTTTGACTGATCATTCGTTAATGAAACCTTAAAGTTTGTGCAAATCTGAGAGAAAGATAACTACGTTTCGAGTACACTGCCACATCACAGAGAAGTATGCAAATATACCCACAGAACAATTTCTTAGTTTGAAGAATTAATCGATATGTATAATTGACCTTAGTAGCATAGAATCAGTGCACTAAAACCAGATTCATACGTTAAAGCCAGTGATGTAAGGCCAAATGCTGGTGTATAAGGTAAGAGGTGAGACTGGAAAGGGGTCGTCACACTTTTGGTTGAGATCTAGGAGATCTTCGTCTAAGAGTGGAAATTTTCAAATGCAGCTGACGAGTTTCAAGATACTGTTCCTGCAGTAGATTTTGTGCGTGTGTTGTTTTTAGTACCTTACGATCAAAGAGTGGAAAGCCATTGCCTCTCCAAGATCTTCACCATGCGTTAAGAAATTTATGATCATTTTCATACGTTATTACACGTTTTTTTTTTCTTTTCTTTTTTTTTACCTTTAGGCAAACACCATACACATTGGTTTTGTAACCTACATTTTTCAAATGGTAACAATGCCTGTGTATTCTGACCTGGCTTCAGTTTTTAGTGTTCAGTTTAGCACAAATGCATCAAGCAGTGGAATATTAATTTCAGGTTTCAAAGATGGACAGTTTCTGGCCTCTAGCAGTGACAATACTTTCCATGAGCAACTTGATTAGTAAGTGAATACCATTTGTTTTTGTTTTCCTTTACATTGTTTAAATGCAGTTACATCAAAGGTAAGCCAACTTGGCAGGATGGTAAAAGAAAATGAGTGCTTTGGGAGAATCAAATTCAATTCAATCAAAGACTAAGCAAACATTTATCAGTCATATAGCATTTTTTTTAAACCTGGGAACGAATGACAGCAGAGAAGCATGCAGTAGAGGCAAATTTGGAAAAAAAATATGTCTGAAAATATTCGTATGTATAAGATGTTGAATATATAAACCGTTATAATTATTAGAAAACAGAATGATGTCTGATTTTTGTCTGTTTGCTCTCTTTATTGTTGACTAAAGGACAGGGCGTCAATCAAATTATCTACCTATTCCGAAATGTTACTGAAGAAAGAATTCGAACGTCAAAAAAAAAAAAAAAAAAAAAAAAAAAAAAAAAAAAAAA
>BLAZ01001452.1:52521-55021 GCA_014633955.1 Acropora tenuis
CACGGTATGCAGCGCTGACTGGTACCTTCATATAAAATCAGGCAAAGACATCCTCCAAATGCTATATTCCATTGTCGTTGTGGTGATAAACTTCTGCAGGGTCTTCAGAATTCCTTCTGCCTAACCATTTGCTTCTGGGTCAACGGTGTAATCTTCCGATATCTAAGATCTTGCGTTTTTGCATACTCTGCAAGCTCTATGCTTTGGACGGGGATACCATTGTCTGACGTGCATTCTTCTGGTTATCCAAACATAGCAAAAATCTTGTCAAGTCTTTCAATGACAGCTGCGGCTGAAGTGGTGCTTACTACTTTTACCACAGGGTATCTTGAATAATCATCCATCACTAACAGACAATATTCCCCAGAGGGGTAGGGACCACTGAAATCAAGAGAAATCTTCTGCAATGGTCTCTCTGGCAATTCGGTCACCTGGAGAGGTTCGTTGGGCTTCTGTTGAGTTGCAGCTACGGACAATGTCTTCTGTCATACGATCCATGACAGGGAACCAAACAGCAGAACGGAGTAACTGCTTCGTTTTAACGATGCCTTGATGACCTTCGTGGCTGATGTTGACTAATCTGCGCTGTAAAGCCTTGGACACAGCAGTTCGTGATCATCTAGGGAGAATTCCATTGGCAACGGCCAGCTCGGATCAAACCAACTTATGCAGCCCTAGATCCTCTACCTTATGTCTAGGTACTCCATTACCGTTCTGCAAAATGTCCATAACTTCCAATAGGACAGGATCATTCACGGTAGCTGTTCTGAATTCTTCGACCGAGAGCGATTCTGGTCGTATTTTCTGGTGCACGTACTGGGTGTCTTGACACATAGTCTGCTGGGTTGTCCTTCCCTGGTCTGTATTCAACTGTGAAGTTGAACTCTTTTAGGTACGTACTCCATCTTTCTATTCTAATTGGTGGTTTACTGTTTGAGTTACTGAATATGGCTTCCAAAGTCGTTTGATCTGTCACGACCTGTAACTGTGCCCCAGCCAAGTTCACACGTAGACGCTCGCACGGCCAGCGAATATCCAATGCTTCTCGTTCCGTCTGGCTGTATCTCTGTTCAACAGGAAAAGGTGATCTGCTGATGTACGTGACAGGTATGTGACCATCCCTCTTCTTCTGGGTCATCATGGCACCGAGGCCTACAGGGCTTGCATCAACAATGACCTCTGTTTCTGCTCCAAATTCATAGTAGGCCAATGTGGCCTTGTCGAGGAATGAATTCTTGATTCTCATAAATGCCTCCTGCTCTCTCTCTTCCCAGCGCCATTCCACTTTACTTCAGGCCAGCTCTCTAAGTGGGGCAGCTAGTGTTGAGAAATTCTGGATGAATCTTGCTGAATAGTCATTCCTAGGAACGACCGTGCTTTCTTTGCATTGGACGGTCCTTCAGCTGCCATTAGTACCTGAACCATGGCACGATCTGGTGAGATTCCTTCAGCTGACAAAAAGAAATCAATCTGTGACTGGCCCAACACTGTCCAACACACATTTGGCACGACTGAGGGTCAAATCATTCAGTAGTGTGTCTGAGTGGTTGGTCGTGTAACTCTGGGGTTTTCTCATACACAATTATGTCAATTGTAACATTCTTGGCTCTCTGAACACCAGCAATAGTCTTCTTAACTTTCTCATGAAACACCTCTTGTGCAATGACAGTTCCAAAGTTGAACCGCGGGTAATGCCTTAGCCCCCACGGTGTGGAGAATGTGATCAGGTGTCTAGATCCAACATCCAATTCCAACTGATGATAGCCATCGTTCAGGTCAAGTTTGGAGAACTGCACCATTTAATTCTTGAAGGATATTTTCTGCAGTAGGAAATTTTCTTTTGTCACGCAACATGGCCTCGTTTTGTTTCCTCATATCCGCACATATCCGTCTCATACCAACTGCTTTTGTTGGACTGAGTGACAAGAGGAGATATCCAAGTTGTCGGCTCGTCATCTGGCACTGACTCCACCACCCCAGCTTCGTCTAACTTCTGGAGTCGTTCTTTCAACTTTTCCTGGTAGTGATAACGAATCCTCCGATTTACTTGTGCAAATGGAGTGACAGACTCATCAACCTGAATCTTGACTTCAGCGTGCTTATGTTTACGGATGCCGTGGAATAAACAGTCATATTTTGAAACAATATCAACAACAACAGGTCTTAATTTCTTGTCCTCTGTGCCAATACTGTTTACAATCTTTATTATTTTCATTTTATTATTTTTATTAATCTTTACTATTTTTATTATATTTTGTTATCTTTTTATTAAGACTCCAAGCTCCGTGGCCGTGTCGCATCCAAGCAACATTTTAACTTTCGTTTTGCCTTTCAAAATAGCAGAGGTAGCTGGAACCGCTATCTTGTCAGTTTCAACTATTGCATTGAATTTTCCGATATAAGTAACGATCAAACTGGTTTCATAAAAGGCAGATTCTTCGGAGAAAACATAAGACTTATAGATAATATAATACGTTACGCCAACACGAAGCAAATGCCA
>BLAZ01001452.1:106642-109142 GCA_014633955.1 Acropora tenuis
TTTTGTTTTTGTTTTTTTTTGTTTTCAGAAACGTGCGACTGTATAGCTCTTAAATCAGTCGATGAATATATAGCAATTGAATTTCTGTGAAATCTACTCCGAGTTACACTTTCTCGAATGTGCATTGTATGCTGTTTTTGAGTAAAATTGCTCCCCAGCAAAGGGCTAGAGGATCGTTTTAACATTTTTTTTTGGTCAGAAAAAAAAAATTCTTGGCAGCATTGTTATTGGACTATGTTGGCAGTCGAACAAAAAGATACGGAGCAAAGATACGTCTGTGATTAGTTTAAATGCCATGTATTTTCACCTTATTGGCTTTCTATCATGTAATCGAACAGTTTGTAAGTGGGCAGTCTGTAATTATAATCAGACAGTTAGGTGAACAAATCACTATTAAAACGAAACAGACAAACTTCAGTGCGATCACCATAGCAACAACAAATTTCAATAGCTAAAAATTTTTAACAGAATCATGAGATAATGAATTATCCGAATTCAACAGCTTTTTGTCTTCTGTTCTGCCCATGCCGATGGAAGCGCAGATTAATTAAACAAATTTGACAGAACAGTTTCAGCTGATTCAACTGACTACTATCCGGAGACATTCAAGTTTCGTTTTCGTTCACTCATTATTCTTAATAAATTGGAAAAATACTTGGTATTACGGTAATTTCTGGCTTTGCATAATTCATTTTCCGAGTTTAGAGGCCCATATCAACTTTCAATTTTATATAAAATCATTACCACTTTTATGCATTATAAGAATGAAATGCATTATAAGAATGAATACACAGTCCAGGAGCCGGTCTGATGGGCTCCTGAGAGTCGAATCCGGATAACTCGAGCCCTCGTTAACTCGAACCTCGCGCTAACTCGAACCAAAATCGATTTTCCGTGGATTTTGTTCATACATTTACTGTAATTTTACCATCGCTAACTCGAACCTCTCTCTAACTCGAACCATAATTTTGTATATAATTTTACCCTCGATGACTCGAACAACGTTTTTAAGACGTGACAAGTATAAAAAAATAGATATAGGTTATTCATCAGCAGAGAGGTCCGTATTGAGAAAAACTATGCCCGAGGTCTTGGATACTCAAAATACTTGGGTACTCAAGACAGAGGCCATTTTTTTTATAGTACAGACCAACCTAGGCTGATGAATAACATTTTTATTTTTTTCTACAACACAAAGAAAGGTGTGCCAAAGACACGAACATTTTAGGGCTGTAATCATGGCAGGATTCGCGAGAAACTAAACAATTTCTAGCGAGTAGATAGTAATGAAAACAGAGATAATCCAAGTTGAAGAAAGAGGTTTCACCGAAATATTTTTATTTACGTAACAACGAAGTAATAAGTTCTTAGTTAAACGTTTTGTTATAAAAAGAAGCGATAAAAAATAAGAACGTTTCGACCGTTCCACGGTCATTGTCAAGTTCAAGTTCATGGATAAAACAATTCCGCATATATATACAATTTCTGAAACAATGGAATAAGTAATGGTAATAGGACTGAGTGGAGTCCAATTCGGTCTGTAATCATACGAGTGATAACAAAATCGGACGACCGCGCAGCGGGAGTCCGATTTGTTTATCACGAGTATGATTACAGTCCGAATTGGACAACACGAAGTCCTATTACCAATTAATCATAAAAATTACAATTTCCGAGGAAAGAAAAATAGCCAATTTATGTGACAACAGGAAAATTTACATCAATAAACTGTCCGATAACAAACTGTACGATAACAACCTGACAGGCGAATTAGTGGGAAATAGGAGTTTTTTTAAACCAATCACAATTGAGGAAATTGTAATTTTTATTATTAAAAGTAAAATAGCAAGTATTTACATACGAACAATAAAAATAAAAAATAACGGAAAGCGAAAATGAAGTATACATAAGAAGTGGAAAGAATAAGAAAACGCATAATTAACTTAAAATAATATATTCAATCCGGTAAAAATTAAATCATTTCAGTACAATGAAAATCTAAAGCTTATCTTTAAATTAAAATAGCATGTTAAATACATTTATATTTAGTTTACAATACTAGCACTCCTTCTAAATTATGCAACAAACTAGACCTGTTTCCCATGAATGCCGTGTGTTTAACTTAATTGATAAGGGGATTTAACACTGAATTGTTTAAATCGGTTAAATGATCTTTCTCGTCCGACATCACAGGGTGGGCTATTTCAGAGAGTTAAATGTCTACAGCTAAAGCTCTTTTTCAAATAGTTTCCTTTTAGTAAAGGGACTTCTAATTTATTTGCAGAGTATTTTATGGCATGGCCTGACTCGATGCGTTCCGTAAACATAGAGGATAGGTAGTGAGGAATCAGATTATTAATAGGTTTGAAGACCATTATTGATGCTTCTTGAATTTGACGCCGAGCGATCAAATCTTTCCAACGAAATCGTTGTAATAAGCACCCAGCATCAGCACCATCATTGGAGGAAGTAACAATGCGAGCAGCACGCTTTTGTACCT
>BLAZ01001452.1:232740-239059 GCA_014633955.1 Acropora tenuis
CTCGGGCACTTTTGTGAAAAGTTTGAAAATACGCGTAAATTAATCCTTAATTGCCTTCGGGTCCATGCGACTACATATACAAAGCAAGCTTTGAACAGTGAAATTTGGATAGTCGGATTAAAATTTGAACAGTCAGGTCTTTCAGCTAAACAAAACTACACACATATGAGAAGAAAAGCAAAATTATTTGGAGGCAGCACGTGGATAGTTTGCTGCGCATGGTCATCTTCAGGTTCCTCTGTTTTTGTTTCATTTCTTTCTCACTTGCATTCCCTATGATAAGTACAATTTGCTTCTCTAGATCTCACAGTTATTTAATTTCCTCTTGCCTTCAAACAGATTTCTTTCTGGCAACCCAATCAGCGATACTGGAACTCGAGTGTTCTCTATTTCAAACAAAACATTGTTCATGTAAGTCGTTTAAGTTGGTATAGTGTTTTTACGGGTAGCGCATTTTTGGCCATTGTGTGACAAAATGAGGGCCTGTTAGCTGGTATTACAAACGTGTCCTGTGGGGAACAATTACCGCTCACTCACTTTCCAGAGCGTCTTGAATTGGCACGGATTATTTTCAGCTCCTCTAGCCTTCTCGGATGGGTAAGAGCCTCCCCGTGCATAGACTCAATCGGCGCGGGTTCCTTTCTTTGATTTCTAGAGCTGTGTTTCTGCCCTAGATTTTAAATTTAGAGCAAAAATCTGGTTCCAGTAATGCTTGTTCATTCAGAACAACTCGTTCCAAGGGCTTTTCCGACGTAGAGGAGACTCTCTGGGAAAGCTAATTGTCTGGTTTTACTTTGCTTCTGACTAGAACGTTGAATGTCACGAGTGGTGGTAAAATAAATATTTGACCTTGATTAAAAAAGATCATCTGGGTGATTGAGTCTTGAGAAGGACTGTTGTTAGTGACTGACGTTTCGACAACCTGTGCGGAAGCCATCCTCAGAGTCAAGTGGTAGTCTTAGTCAGTTGAAAATTTGAAAACCCTGGTGAGCGATTTGATTGGTCAGGAGACAGAGAAGCACTTGGTAAATGCGTGATGTGATTGGCTCTGAAGACGTGTGCGAAGATGGGTTATGCAAATAGATGGGTAGTAAGATAATAAATAACAACTGACTAAGACTGCCACTTGGCTCTGAAGATGGCTTCCGCACAGGTTGTCAAAACGTCAGTCACTAACAACAGTCCTTCTCCGGATTCCAATCACCCAGATGATCTTTTTTCAATAAAGATATGTTACTCCTGGGTTCAAACAATTTTCTTACAAATATTTGACCAGTTTCGAAACTTTTAAAATTTTATGAGAATGACACTTTTGATTCCGTGGGCAAATAGGGTGCTATAGTTCTTCTCTATTTTGTGCGAAGTTTACCAGCATTGACACCAGAGTTGGGATAGACAACCACTCTCCTATTTTTCTTAGCTTTATCGCAAAAAAATCGTGGTCGCCATTATAGAGGCGTTTTTCGTTAGGAATTTGGGACTTTGGTATTCAGTTTTGCACTAGTTGTTGACGAGATGGAGAGTAGAAAGGGTGAGTGTGGGAACGTGACAATTTGAAATGAACGCTGGTGAATAGGCCTTTCCCAGAGAGATGCCAAGAAGAGCTAAGGAATTTGCACAAATTGTTCAAGTGTATTTTAAGGCTGACTGCGTCGGCGATACTCTATCCTGCGAAGAGGAACCTCGGGGAATTCTTTCTTTCCAATGAAAAAAAATCACAGCCTCTCCCCTCCCCATATACACCACATACAATTTCTCTTTTTGCTCTGAGAAGGGGTTAACGCTCGAAATATCAGCTTTTTAATTTTTTGACGGTGTTAATTTGACCTCTCTTAACTGGTTTAATACCAAGTTATAGTGTGTCACCTCTTTACCCACGCTGTACCAATCCCTTTTACCAAAATAAGACCTTCATTGACTTGACATTCTGCTCAATTCCGGAAGAGACGCAACGATGAACAGATATTTTGTGTGTCGGCTGAAGATTTTGTGGGTCTCTATTTATTGAAGCTTTGTTAATAACGAGGAGCACAAGTGATTTAGTGATGAAGGAAGTGATATTTAATTAATGTGGCCTAGGATACTCGACGCCATTTGTTCGTTCTGTACTTTGCTCTTAAGGGTACTTCCTTCTCAACTAAAATAATTGATGCGGCATGATTAGGTTGATTATGTGGTACCCTCCATTTATTTGTAAAGCACGTGGGCTCGACTGGATCCCTTGATACAAATTTTTCATACGATTGGCGTTCTTTGTGTCATAAATTGCCTCCTACACTCTCTTAAGACATAGCCCATTCCTTGGTATTTAGGTACTAGAGGAGCTTTTGAAGACCCTTCGCAGTATCTGTTCCAAAGAGGATGATCTTTTTGCAGCACGTTGATTTTATTTGGTCCAGGAATTTATCCTATCTTCTGGTACCTCCCTTTGGCATTAAGTCCTAACGGCAATTTGCTCAGTGCCTTGTTCTTATCCAATTCCCCTTAATGTCATGACTTCAATGTCATGGTCCATTATATTTGGGCCGGGAGCTTATCAGTGACCTTTCTATTTGTTTATGTCGGATGCATGGTACCAATGCATCTATAAATTTGCAGCGCCCATTGGCACTTAACATTGCTCTATTACAGTTGTTCGCTGACAAATACGCATCTGCAATTATCTGCTTATCCCAAAAAACTGGAACTTCTTTGCTTCTGGTAACCAACTAAGGCCTGTGTTCGCACCATCTCTCTGGGAATTCACTATTGCAAAGATGGCATACCGACAAATGTACCACCTGATTGTTAGCACCATAGCTTGGTTGGGAATGATGCATGCTCTCGATTCTTCTAGTACCTCTTTAGATAATCAGCTTTTTTCACATTCAATACAGCCGGATATGAAGTTCTCTACCGTTTCTTCGTGCTTCTAATATATTATGCAAAGTGGACTCAAAGTCTGCTCTCTGAGCCATTGGTTGGTTTTGCAATCGTAAGTGTTGGCATCTCCTATTCATTTGGGATATTTTGCGTGTCATTCTTGCCTTAATTCTATATTTCGGGCGTGCTACCTTGCCCTCAAAAGCCTTGAGTAGTGCCCAATAAAGTCAGCGTGAAGGATTTGACCGCCACCTGTTTAATTTGCTGTTTGTCTCTTTGGTTTTATGGATTTTTTTTGCTTTATTTCTCTCGTTTAAATAGGAGTAACATAGATAGTAGTTTATCCCTTTGAGATCAACACATCTTTGTTGAAATCGGACAGATACCGTTCATAGAACAGAATCCTTTAAAAGACTCCCAAAATAAAACTTTCAGGAGTTAAAATATGACCATTTTTAAAAATTCTTAAAATGTTACTTTGCTCAAGAAGTGCTATTTGGCGGCCTGAAATACTAGTAGACAAAATTAATCTGTAGATAAACATATGCATATTCTTCTCAATTGCGCCGGTCCGAATTTTACATCACCTCAAATGCGTGTTAATCAAATGGATCTTTAACTGAAAACAAAACCAAAGAATATTCCGAAAAAAAAAGAAAGGAACAACAAAAACAAAACGGAAAAACGCCAAACAACTCGTCATTAAATAGGCTTACGATTTTTGGGTACCGTGCAATCGTTGCCAAAATTCGTAATTCCTTATCTCTTATCATTATTATTACTGATTGGTAACAGACTCTCCAATCCCTTAATAGCTAACCATTGTAAGTAAGTAATGATAAGTAAGTATAATGATTTTTAACCCTAATAAGACCGTGAAATGCAACAGAAATTTAAAGTCTCTGGATCTGATCTTTCAAGATAGGTCTTAAAAGACCTATCAAACGACTCGATCTGCTAAAATGCGAATCACACATTATTATACCAAAGTAGAACCGGGTTTAACCTAACGTCAGATTTTAACTACAGCACATATTCTATCCAGGGTTGTGTATTCGACGGACATTAAGCAGGCTCCGCGTTTTTGCGTGCAGTCCATTGATATCAATCATTTTCCAGCTTAAAATATTGAAAATGTAGGTTAAAGCGGATACATTTAGGACATAGATGGCCTCGAGCCTGTTAGAAGCATTCGGTTTTCTTCACTCCGCGAAAGCAATCCTTCCTAGCTCAATTGTCTCCATAGTAGCATGCTGTGATCCATCGCTTTTGTTCAGTCCATAGTAGGTTTATGCTTTATCTTGATTAAGCACAGATCTTATGTTTCTGTTAGTTTTCCTCTATTTAAAGTCAATTTGTCACGTTTTTCCAAACCAAATTCCTTTCGAATCTTATCGCTGAATTTCTTAGAAGCATTAAGCAAACCAAAGAATAGGCCAAACCTGCATGTCGGTTGTCATCTTTGGGATAGGTTCTCATGATAAAGTAGTCTATGAAAAAGAGTGGTTAGCTAAGAGATGCGAGTGCCACGCAAACGAGGAATGGTTACGAGGAATCTTCTCAAAAAAAAAAACCTTTCTAATAGTAATAGATAGTGATTGTAGGGTGTGATTGAGGACACGCGTGAAGTTTTCATGGTTGCAGTGATGAAATGCGTGACTACAAGACAAATATTATACAATTTCATTCACATAATCCAACAGTGTGGCTTGGTGTCAAAAACATTTTTATAGACAATCATTGTAGATGAGATCGTTTTGTTCGCAAATAGTTGCGCGTTTCTTACGTCATCTCATTATGAGCGCCTTTGCCTCAATTTGCCCTTTTAGTTTTTCCTTTCCGGATGCCAGGTTCAGTGTGTTCTTCTCTTCAACCTGGCCGTTTTTTCTACCTTCATTAGAATGAATAAATCACTGCACATTCCTACTTTGTTGTCCTTTCCACATGCTCCCTTCATAGAAGGGTCCTTTCTTTCTCGGAGTTTCTACCTGTACTTCTCTGTAATTATTAAAGCAGTTAAATAGCAGTCTGGTTAAGTCAGTGGCATTTAAGCTTTTTCTTTTTGTTTCCTTACTAATCACGTTTGATTTAATGCTAATTACATCACGTGCATGTCTTGCTTTATCTTTTTGAGGCTAAGCGTCTTAGAAATAGTTTGGTTTTTCACAACTTCTCATTTCGTCATCTTCGCTTGTGCTAGCTTGTTTTATGTTTACGTCCTTCTGCGGTGTTAGTAATGCTTTCAATGGTGTTTTGGGTTTGTCTTACGTGTGCCTCTGATGGATCGCCATCGAAGCCCATTTAGTGAGCCTACGTGACCCTTTTCTTTAAATAATATATATTCTACAGCAAAACTGATGAAAACAATACAAAGATAAAATATAAGCTTTAGGAGTTTTCAGCATCTAATGACGTAGATTTAAACACGAACTTCACGGAAAAATATCAACAAACTTCAAATCATCCTTAACAACTGGTTGGCAAAAAGACTCAACCTATTAGGAAAGATCGATAATAAAGGCAATGGAAGGTTTTCTTTGATTATTATCTAGAAGGGTGCGGCGGTAAGTTCTTGATTCTAAGAAACCTAAAACAAAGTGACGCGAAACAGCTTGTAATACATCGTTCGTGAAAGAGGTTATAGAGCCTGGACCATTATAAATTATTGTGAGAAAAATTAAGAATTGGAATCGGCATATATATGGCACAACTCGCTGATTACGATGGAGAAAAAGCCCTTCTTTTACCAATCATGGTTTAATGGAGGCGTACAAAAGCTCGTCGACCTTCTCAATAAGGATGGCAGTTTCTTTTCCTTTGATAAATATCTGGAAAAATTAATGTCAAGACTAACTATTTGGAGTATGTAAAAGTCATTTTAGTACTAAGACAGTATGAAATGTGTTTACCGATTGATGATAGTGTTGGCTTGAAAGATACCTTAGACTCTCGTCTTCCCAAAGACAAATATTTGCAGAAAGGTGTACCAAGGTCTCACTGAAAAAAAAGCCACATCACCTCTAAAAGCTGAGACAAGTGGATGAAAGAGACAGCAACAGCTGAAACCACAACAGTCAGACCTATTTATTGACTTTTAAAAGCACTAAAGAAACAAAACTTTTTTTTAATTCAAACTTCTTCATCGTGGAATTGCGACTAACGATTATCTTGACAAAATAGGATTGAAACAGTCTGATCTATGTACTTTCTGAGGAGAAGAAAATGAAAATCTTATTTATTTATTCTTGAGTTGTAAATACTCAAAATACTTCCAGGGAAAATTTTCGCAATGGTTAACACAAATCATTTCCAAAATGAAAGGATTCGTCGCCGCAGAGGCTTCACTTCTCGGTATACCTACTGAATCCAAGAAAAAATTGTTATTACACCATCTTATACTTGTGGCCAGATATCATACTGAAAGAAACACGACCTAGTCTCGAAATGTACAAACAGC
>BLAZ01001452.1:285815-288315 GCA_014633955.1 Acropora tenuis
CACACGAAGCACTGGGAAGGCTGTTCTCTATACCAAACACAACACTCAAACCCAAAAATGGTCATGAAGCAAGGCAGACTCTCTTTAAGGATGATCTTCACAATGCGATTTCCGGTAGAAAGGGAAGGAAAATCGGGAAACAGGGCATTCCACCGTCAAAACCTCGCCGAAGAAATCAAGCACATTATCACTGGCAACGTAAGGAAGATCTTAAATGTACACTAATGTTGGAAATCAGCGTATCCATTCTCGTGGTCCCATTAGTCCCGTCTGAGGTGCCAGTTAGTGTTGGAAATCACCAGTTCACCCCACACTTGTCTCGTCTCAATGTCTTTTATTCGTCTCAAAGCTAACAATAAATTCCAACCGTCACCAAACACGTTATCTCTCTAGTCAGAATTACAGATCATTTCTTATCACAAATGTAGTCTATGTACACATGATCATCTCGTCACTCAAGCTTAACTACGTAAATGTGTTTGGCCGTTGATTACTGTCACAGTCCTTGTCACGCACCTATGAGTATAACGTAGCTATGAATCTTTAACACCCTCCCCCCTTTTCAGCCGGCTCTACAGTTCCCTCAACAAGTTGCTATTTAATGATAGCGTCATACTGCTCCAAAAGACCCTGATTGTCCAGTTTGCGAACGGTATTTTCCAGTCGTTTCAAGCTTCCTGCCTTGTTATTGAGTAGGGTAGGGTGACTTCCTTTCCAAGGCAGCCCTGTCTCGTACCAGTGCTTCGAGTTAACTACTCCCTGAACTCTTCGTACACGTATGCTTGATCACCGATTGCTGTGTCTTGTATTCCTAGCACATCTAGTTTGCAAAACTGTTCGAAGTCCGCTGCTGCTTTTTGAGTTAGAAGGATACTAGAGTTGTCCACTTCCTTCCCAGACAACATAATTGTCCATCCAAATTTCGTTAACTCCGTGACAGGCTCTCCAGTACTTCCTATCTTTGGTCTGGTCTCTGTTCTTATTTTTGCATCGTTGCTCATGCCCAGTATTAAGTGAACTTGAAGTTTGGGCTTGTTATCTCGATCTGTCATCTGTATGCCTGTAAGATGGGGATACTTTTGGATAGCTTCAGAGTAGTTTGGGTTTTCTAGTGATAAGAAGGACCCACAATCCACTTTTGTAACTTCAGTTTCCTACCGAAAATTTCCGTCAAGGCTGTGAATCGTCACTCCATAAACCCCAATAGCCTTGTTGGCTGATCCCAGCATCATTTCTATGCGTCTGAATTCTTCACAGAGTGGTCTGATGTGGAGATGGTCCAAAATGCTAGAGGACGCATATGAACTGCCTGCTCCAGTGTCAAGGAGGGCCCGGCATTTGATTCCATTAACCTCGACCATGACAACAGGATAAATGACCTTGCCTGGTCCCTTGTCTTGTGCAGTCAAAAATCTTCCAACACTCGCGTTGTTTGTCTGGTCACAAATCGACGTGTGATGCTTGCATTGACAGTGGTGACATCCGCAGCTTCTACAGCTTTCACCTCTGTGTCTGTCACCGGTGCAATTAAAACATAATTGCTTTTGGGTGAGGATCTTTTTGCGGTCACCAACTGAGCTGACTTTGGGACAATTTGCTGCAAAGTGACCGGTCTTATCACAATAGACACACCCGTGCATCTGTCTTCCAATATCCTGTCGGGCCTGATAGGATCGCTGGCGCAAAAAACCTGTCATTCTTTTCCTTTGGGATGTAGGTTGGCTCTCTTCATTGGATCTCGCTCTCACTCGCATCTGTTACTGGTTTGATGTCCTTCCAACGCTTAATCGCTTTCAGTAGTGTAGTGTTGTACCCAAATATGGATATGACACGTGATACCGTATTATAGTATAAAGGGGCGTAACCTGTAGAGTACTGGGGTTTTTAGTTTGGAGTGTTTAATAAATAGCAAGCAAGGACGTTACAAGTAGCTGTCTAAAATCCTACTCCTGTCACCGTTCTTAGCCAGATTTAGTCTTTTTCAGTTTGTCTAGCACAGCTCTAACATTTCCTGCAACATCATGCAATTTGCCAAGCGTTTCTAAACTTTGCACGTTATACAAAAGACGTTTGTAAAACTCCTCTACCTCGCTTGGATTTTCTCCCGTAATAGTTGGCAGGCCCATGATGTTGTTTACGTACGCATTAACAATTTTGGAGGTTTTCCCATACTCTGACTGAAGGACGTTTTTGGCCCTTTCGTAACCCTTGGTACTGAACGGAAGCCCATCAATATCTGCTCTTACATTCGGCTGGAGAAGTTCCTTCAAATATGCAAATTTTGTGACTGGCGCTAAATGGGTTGACTCGATTTCGGTGCAGAACATATTCCAAAATGGAAGCCTTTGTTCATATGTCCCATCATATTTAGTAAATGATAGCTTTGGCAGCTTTGCGTGTGAATCACTGGACTCCCCTTGCTTCCCATTTCTTAGTTCTGCAGACTTCTCCTCTTATTTTAGCTTCATTTCCAATTTGTCCATCCAATTTATCCAATGTC
>BLAZ01001452.1:298315-303315 GCA_014633955.1 Acropora tenuis
TGGTTGCTTTTTCTCTGGATTATCCTCCTTGCATCATCATTATTTTTTCCACCCATGTGAAGGGGAAGTAGAAAAATAATACTTATGCACATAAAGTGTACTGTACTCATTATTAATTTAATAGCAGACAACCCCATACTCTTCAAACAGAAAGATACACATTGGAGTCCCAAAGAAAGTTTTAAGACATTGTAACTGTCATTGCACTAATTACATAAATATTGCCTGGTGACATTACATGGAAAAAATGCAGTAATTCTGAAAAGAAGTGAAAGCACAAACTACTTTCTATAATATTACACTATAATTATATATTATTTAATATACTATATATTATATATTATTTATATATATTATTATATAGTACAAACTATATTTGTACCTTGGCCACTGAATTGTTTTATGTTTTGGTGCTTTTCCATCATTTGTGGGATATGATATGCGACTGCATGCATATGACAGGTGACTTTTTCCTTCCTGTATCCTGTTCTGGTGTTGACTAGACGTGTGAAGTTTTCAATCCACACTGTCACCTTAAAAGTTGTGTGTGAGGTGATAATAAGTTGATATCAATGGCAACTACTGTACTTACTGTATTTCATTTCAATTCTTAGATTCAGGTTTCTGCTCTAGCTGTGCTCACCCGAATTTTAGCAGTTCTTCGCGCTCTTTACTCTGAACAAGGTTCTCCACTTCCTTAAGTCTTAATCCTTCGACTTTAAGGTCATTTATGCATTTAGTCAATTTTGTGATTATTGTATCACCTTCGGAAATGTGTCCCTCAATGGTTGCGGTCCAGGTGGAAATTTCGTCGTCTGATTTGCCATTATTGAACATTTCTTCCACCGCTTGGAGCTTAAGTTGTTCTATACTTGGTGATTAAGAGCGCACTTCCAGTGTTTAGAATTTCTTGCAATTTCCTCAGGGTAAATTGAAGAAGCTTACCTCTTTACCTTTGCCTTTGGATATGTCTTCCATGATCCGTGCCACTGTTTCGTGAATGCCAAGACTTAACAGGTCATTCTTCGCAAACTTCAACTTTTTATGAACTGGTGTCGCTCAACCACAAGCTAACTTCTCGCACAGTTTGTCTTTAGCCTTTTTAAGGCTTTTATCAGTCAACATTAATTATTGATGAGTGTTCAATCTACGTTATTTTGGTTTCTAGAGCTTTTCTTTACACGCTGTTAGGAACCGAGGAAAGCTGAGAATCAGATAAACCGGTTCAGATCAGGGGCTTCATATTGGAAAGCGTGCACGAAGGGAAGCTGTAATGGGGCTGTTGTGGCAACCAAAGCGTGTCTACGAAGAAAAGAGGCTAAAATTGACGCAAAAAGTCGTCTTTTAAGACATTTTATTCTTTTCTAAAAGTTAGAAACCTGCCGGGGTCGACAAAGAAACATTTTTATACCATTAGGTCTGAATAAATATTACTTGTCGACACATCAAATCATGGTAAGCTCTTGTCATAATTATTTTTAAAATCCAATTATAGGCGCCTGTAACTAGTCACTCTCAACAGGTAAAATTATGGCAATGGATATTTACAATATTTACCTTTGAAAGAGACCGCAGATGCTAATTCCTTAACCGCATCACAAGCATTTAGACACGATGGCTCCTAAAGAGCCGTTTTTGTTTGTTAATGGTCTGGCCCATTTTTACAAAATGTATATTTTTGAGTTCTCTCATGCCCTAATTGCTTCTGGCCAAAAAAAATTGATCAGCTGCAGTTCTATATTTTTTACTGGCCCACTGCATGCATTTCACTGTGATTTCTTGTATATGTTTATAACACTGTAGGAAACCTTTGGGGTATGGGAGAATTCAATCATTCTTTTTACTAAATTTACACATTCCTATGGTGATGTACCAATTGGAGCTCCTCGTTATCGTCCACTTCTTCTCCATAACTGAAATTGAGCCATGCAATGTTTTTTTACTTCACAACGTGGCTTCTCTATATCTTAGTTCCGGCTTATGTATTGAAGTCGAAGGAAAGACTTGAAGTCTTTAATCATGGCTTAAGTTACCCAGCAAACCTCTACATTTGATAGATTATGTTCCTCCAAAACGTTCACCTGTTGTCTAGGAATGGCAATGATTTCATGTTTTTTAAATAATGTTTTGTATAGTTCAAAATCATCTATCACAAACAGAGTGGGTGTGACCCTCCAATAAAAACTTCAAATTGGCCCTAAGAAATTGTCCTAGCTGAACAGTATAGTCCAAATAAAAGAAAAGGAAACATTCCTTGAATTGTTCCGGACCATTGTCAGACCAAAGTATAGGCCTCATTACATTAGCCAGGCGGGTGTCAGTTTGCCGTGGTCTCTGTACGTTTGTTAAACGCAACAAAAATCGACTTCGCGATTACACAACAACCTGGTCAACCCGATAAGCAGAGATCCCGATATCGCGGTGCCTGGGCTGAAATTTTTCCATGTAATCGTGATTGCTGGGTCAGCCCAGCGCATTAAGCCAGGGAGAGTACAGTCGGTAATTTCAATTCCTTGCACTTCTTAAGAAATAAATTTCTCTTCCGTACAAAGTGAGTCACCAACAAATCAATATGCACCTTTCTATATAGATGAAACAAAAATAAGAGTCCATGTAACTGCATGAATGTAGAAGATAATACAGCCAACTACTGGAAAAAAGCAATTTCAATCATTCGCAACATTCTTGTAGTGTCCGTTTTGAAAACTAAAAATTCTGGCCATAATATATCGACCAGCTCGCGATTTCTTGGCATCAAAATCAAGCTCGTTTTGGTCTCCCGTGGTTCATCGTATCAGCCATCAGCCGGGCTGGCTCACCTCATGTAATACCAAGCTGAAAGTTATCTCTGCACACCAAAGCAGCGCGGCTCATGTAAGCAGGCCCTATCAAACGGTCATGACTTCCGAGTTCATTTTGGAGTTGCTGAGTTAAGTAATCAAGTAGAAAACTTACCTCGTTTGGTCCCATGGTACCTGTGGTCTTGTCATAAAAGAAAATGTATATCTTTCTGTTGTTTGCACAGTATATTCCCAGTAAATGCAGCCTAACCCTTGCAGAATTGCATGCGTCTTGAGCAGGAATCTTGGCTGTTTTAAGAGATTTGTCAAAATATAATTGAAGGGTTAGAGTGCTTGTGAACCCATCCACCTCCATTATTGGTTAAAAATAAAGATTTAAACTTTCAGTGTTGCTATCTGTTTTAATCACCGATCCCTTGGCATAATCAGAAAGTGTCCTTAAATATACATGGGTTAACCCAATAAAAAACACAATTTTTTCTACTTTTGAGGCGTGTTTCCAAAGTTGGCCCCTTATCGTTACAGGTTGCAATTGTATGTTCGTAAAAAGTGCCCATTAAAAAACCGACATTAGTTTTGATATCTTGTCCACAGGTACTAGGAGTGTGTTAGATTTCATGATTTTGTTATGAATGCCTATTTTGCTGGAATGCACACTTTACCTTCGGGAATTTGATGGTCTCAATCATGTGAAATTCAAAATTCATCATCGCAAGTACTTGCGGAGGTGATCTGCGGGAGGAAAATCCAAATGTTTCTTTGTAACTGCCATCTGCGCAAGGGTTAAGGGAGAAAAGCGCCTTTCATCTCACATGTTTGCAAGAGCGGCCACACGCATTAGGCAAAATTAGCGAGTGACCGTTAACTGACAATGCTGGCGATATAATCCAAATACAAATGTGTGCGTGTGCCAGTAGTTAGTGTGCCACGTTTCATAACATGTGCATGTTATGTTATTCGTAAGAACTTGTGTGAGAACCTATTTCTGTGGAAACATGAACTTGCTAATTCATTTCTCTTGTTAAGGCTGCTTAGATCTTTTCAAAAAATAATGAAATACTTTTCTTGAAGGCACAGGTTGCACTTCTTGCTCTCCACTTAACGGGAAACAACATTTTTCGGTCTTAGGGGTCCCAGATGTATTTCGATAGCTCGGTCTCATTTCTTTTATTGGGGTGCCTGAAGGATGTTTGATGGTTTCTATACCGTTCTTTGAAATTTGAAGCGAGTCCAACATAATTTAACGGGAAACAACTTTTTTCGGTCTTAGAGGTCCCAGATGTATTTCGATAGCTCGGTCTCGTTTCTTTTGTTGTGGTGCCTGAAGGATGTTTGATGGTTTCTATACCGTTCTTTGAAATTTGAAGCAGTCCAACATAATTTTCCGTTGTTGTTTCTGTGACAACTGTTGCTTGGTACACCACGCTTTCTTTCACACAATTTCCTTGGAGTGGGCATGCTGGTCTATTTTTGCAGTTACATGTGCATGGTTATATATATATATATATATAGATAGATAGATAGATAGATAGATACATAGATAGATAGATAGATAGATAGATATATATATGATCCAAAAATGGTTTGAAATCCTCGTCAACTTTTAAGTGCTCAATAGTTGAACTAGAGCAATAATAAATTGTAATGCAAGTGTTAGGTTAGTTGGTCATTTATTCGCGACTCTGAGTTTCATGCTCGATGCGAAGAAATCATCAGGCAACTGCCAGAAATAACGGTTAGAATCAAAGATATTTGAAAATTCAGAACAATACACAATAGTTGTCATCACTATCTAAAAAAGAACATTTTAAGTAGAAATTTTCTAGCGTGTCTGCAACGGGATGGGACTTTATTTCTGCTCTTGAGAGTTGACATTTCTGGTCTGCGTAATATGAAAAATTTCTCCCACAAACAAAAATTACATCTCTTGGATACATTCGAATAGGACCTAGCTTGTTTAATTGTTTGCCAGTTAATTTGAAATGCAATTTTCTGATCTTTTAGGCTCCATGTGTACTTACTAAGTTCCGTAGCATGTTTATACTGCTCATTATGAAATGAACATATATGGTTCCTGTATCTTAATTTGAACGTAGTGTCACAAAGTGCAATATACGTTTCCTTCATGGTTGTAGTGGTGACTTCAGCCTGTTAGATGACATTTTCAGCATTAGAGTTTCCATCCATAGGGCACAGGTT
>BLAZ01001452.1:310815-313315 GCA_014633955.1 Acropora tenuis
TAAGAACTCAACATCCAACTTAAGCACTCAACATCCCACTTTGTAATTTCAATTTTTTCCAGTCGTTATTGAAATCAATTATAAAGCAAGATGTCGAATATTGACGTTTATTCTTTTTCATGTTTGAAGTATGAACATTTCAAAGCGATGTCAAAACGCGACAACGAATATTCAAGTTTATTTTGATTTTTAAAAATCAACACGGTAATAAAATGGTTGAAATCTTTTCACTTGACGCTGTAGTGAGATGTTGTCATTGCAGTGAAATGTTGACTCCATTGCAAAATGTTGACTTCGTTTTGTGAACGGCATGCTATCCCCGCCAAAAAGTATCAAATGTCTCGAGGTTGCGTAACATCCTAAAGGACTGGATCTTGTCGACCTTTGTGGCTATTGCTTTCCCGCCTTTCACACCACGAAGCATCACCGGTGTAAAATTGAAAGGACATTATTTTTAATCGTGCTGCTCTAACTGAATCCATCGTGGAGCCGCCGTCTTAGCTTATTGTGCGAGCAAAATCTGCCAAAAAGTTTCTTAGGTTCAGCTTAGGCAATCAGTATATTTAGTGATTGCCAAGGAAACCACCAGGTGCACTGGTTGCTGAGACTTTTATTCCTATGTCAATATTGTATTTGAAGTGTGCAGACTTCCAAGATAATTTTTTTTCTTTTACAAAAATAATAATTTAACTCACAGTAATAATACTGGAAGTTTAATTAATATTAATAATTAATATCAATATTTTAATAATATTTACCAAGTATGGATATCATTTGCTTCATTTTTCGATTCCTACATGATTGAACACAGTGCCAGAGTCCTATTCCTCATTGGCTGTAACAGTGGGACCTGTACCATCCACAAGCCAGGCTGACCAACAAATGCCAGGGGTATCTGGTCTCAATCCAGCTTCAACAGCAGTTACCTCATCTTCAGCAACTCAGGAGCATAGGAATTTGTTTGCTCCTCTGTAAGGGAAAGCAACCCAGGGCAAGCAGATTCCCCCTTAAGTTTTGTTGCCTTTCTCGAGTTGCCACTACAAAACCACCTACTGGCATCAGAGAGAGAACTGTATTGTTAAATGCTGACCTGGGTGATGCCAGCATCCTATTTCGAATGGATGCCACCAGGTTGGATTGCCATCAGGAAATCGTGTCCAAGTTTCCGAAACTACTCATAACAGGGTATGAATTGTTGCTCTACCAGCGAGGCGAGGATGCAGGAGTTTTACAACATCCCTTCCCCTCATACTCCACGATGCATAAGGGATGCTACTGGAAATGCCAAGATATATATATACGGCCCCTACAAAAAGATCTTGACGAAAGTGTTGTCGGAGAGCCTGCTGTTTTATCTGAGGTAGTTACCTGAATCAGTCATGACAAAAAATTGGAATGTAAAACTGCAATCATTTTTCCTTTTTTCTCATATGTTACTTATAAAATAATCGGTTTGACTTAAGCTTCATATTATTGTCAGGGTTAAATTTGACTAAATCCAATGGATATTTAACTTCTACCCCTGCTAGGTTGAAGATGGTCCTCTGGTGAATTGCTTACAATGTGGGATTGGTGTTCCAATGGCAAGTTTAAGCACCTATATAGCAGATGTCCACGAGTGTGATGTTCCCCAGGCAAAGGTAAAGAAATTCTCTGTTCACCATGATGTCAAACTAATGTCATCTTCTATGGTTTGATATTCATGCAAGATCAATGTGAAATTCCACTGATTTATGTGCTAATACCACATATCCTTTGCTGATAGAGACAAAGAACAATAGACGATCTAGTCTCTGTGCCTGAGGAGACTGTCATTCCTTTGCCTTTGTCAAGGTAAAATTAAACATTCAAAGGATTTTAAAATACAGCCATGTAAATAGGGGCATTGAATGGGTCTGAAATTAGCTGTCGTGTTATTAAAGTACAAAATATTTTTAAAAAATTTTATACCAGATAGAACACAAAGAAAAGCAGTCCTCAAGTCTATTAAATTATTTTCACATTTATGTTTCATTTATTTTGTTTCAGTGTTAGTGTTTTAACCAGCTAAACAACTCTCGGATTCAATGTAGGTCCCAGTCAACTATGAGCATGACTTCTTCTTTGTTGGAGGAAATGTGTCTCGATGCAATGCCAGTACAGATCCAGGAAGCACTGTCAGCATCTGGAGGTGATGCAAACCAGGCAGCAGATGCCCTACTCGGTAAACATATACAAGAAAAAAAAACTTTATCATAATCAGTTAATCAGCATCTGTGGCATGGAATTTTTTTGATGTTACAGCTTTTTTCAATAACGAGAATTATAGCAAATGCATGCTACAAATTTGTGTATTAGGATTTTCTTTAAAAAAATGTCTCTATCTTTTTCCTTTGAGGTTTTGTGACCTTTCATTCATTTTTAGGGATTACCACTAGTTGCATGTCGATTTAGTGAAGACTTGTATTCAGTTTCATACATGTAGTTCCCTAGGAAGGACTGTAGTGAAGGGTTAACCTCC